>JAHWFO010092009.1:141358-155100 GCA_023313115.1 Rhysida immarginata
GATCATCGTTGGGAAGTAAAATCGCGCTCCAATCGATCATCGTTGGGAAGTAAAATCGCGCTCCAATCGATCATCGTTGGGAAGTAAAATCGCGCTCCAATCGATCATCGTTGGGAAGTAAAATCGCGCTCCAATCAATCATCGTTGGGAAGTAAAATTGGCTGAGGACAACCAAGAGATTAACCTAAAAGAAAACGAGAAATACTAATCAAGACTTCAGAGCGAACAACGGCCCTCTAAACGAATCACTTTAGAATATAAGAATTTATTGTTAAGAGGATTAAGTCATAAGCATTAAAAAACTATTCTCGCTTATCTGAGCGAACGAGTCTAGTGGATAGGAAATATTGTTTCATAATCTTGACCTTACTTATTGGATCTACTGTTTAAACCAAGACGAAAAACATTCACTTAATTACGAACTGACGAAGAACAGCATAGTTAAAAGCAAACATGGTTATGACTGAGAATTATTCAAAATTTGAAAAGACTTTTAATCTTACCAGAAAATATTAATTTGTTGTTACTTCTACTTTAACATCTTTTTTATTTTGTATTGGCCCTAGTTTCTTTGGGAGGGGGCTTGTTTTTTGTAATCACCATTTTTACGTTATTAAACTCCTCCCTTCGCCCTTAAGGAGGGTTCAACCAAATGAGTGTTAACGTCTTTGTCAATTTTCCCACAATCATGAGGAGCGAGCATTTAGAGCGTTCAACTAGTGTATAGTCCCCCTGAATCTTCAAATATAACCAAAGTTGTGACGTGTAACCTCAGACAGATGAGACCATTACAGTAAGAATGCGTGCTTCGTTGGTTATGTCCAAAAGAACCAATCAGAATATGCAGAACATCATAGAATATCGCATAACTAAAAAATAATTCAAGATTCTAAAATGAATTTAATTTTTTTGAGCCAAAGCATTACGTCAGATAAAGGAATAAAAGTATTATCACATAAAAATATATAAACGCGGCCTTTTGGTGTTTTTTTTCCAGGACCTTCATCAGGTAAAAAACATTTCTGAAAGTATCAACTCATTTTCTCATCAGCAGAGGTTTTAAAAATATAAAATTAATTTTGATTAAGGAGTCCATATTGCTGTTTCTATCAATAAAGTTGGTAGATACTTTGCAACACAAACGAGGGAGAACAGTTTCCGACTAGTTTAGCCATTTATCCCCAGCTTTACCAAGAATACACATAAGAGGATATAATTTATTTATTTATTTATTGCAAGCAACAGGCTAGAAATGCCCAATGACAGCTTACAGGAAAACACTTATAAGAAACAAACAATTGAAAACATCAAAAATCAAATATAAGAACAAAAATTGAAACATCAAAACAAAAAATAAGCATCAGTAATATCAAAAAGAGTTTACATGTTCATAAATTATAACTTTAAATTCATTAAAATTTAAAAAGTTAATATCAATTAAATTTGAGAATATATTGCCTAATTTACATAATCGATTGAAAGGGAGATTGCTTGTAATACATTTCTTAGTCAGTGGTAAATAAAATATATCAGTGTTTCTTGAGTTTAGTTTAAGAATGCGTAGTTTTATGAACTCGAGAAATCTAACAGAATAGGTTATATGATTATATAATTTGAATAAGCAGCAGGCGTCGAGATAAATACGCCTGTTAAGTAGCGTTTCAGAACGAAAGTGATCTCTGAGGCAAGAGTTTGTAGCATATGAATTTTCATTAAAAAATTTATGATTTGATAAGTGAAGAAGGGAGCGTAGAAAATCAGTTTGAACTTTCTCAAGCCGCCGCTGTAACGTAACATTGTACGGAGACCAGATGGTCGAAGCATACTCTAAGCCGGGTCTTACGAGGGAGTTGAATAAGAAAATAGAAAATTCTGTGCTATTGAAACGTGTGGAGTTGCGAACAATGAAATAAGAGATTCTATAGGCTTTAGAGATAATGTGGTTTATATGGTCGGTGAAAGACAGGTTGTACTTAAAAAAGACCCCTAGATCCTTTGTGGTAGTTTGTTTCTCAAGAGAAGAACCATTAAGGGTGTACGAGAAGCTATGAAGAGAATGTTTCAGTGAGTAAGTGACCGAGTGACACTTTTCATTAGTGTACATTTTATTTTCGATACACCAAGAACTAATAGAGTATAGATCTAGTTGCAAATCAAAGCAGTCAAGAGGGGTACGAATAATTTTGCCCATTTTGATGTCATCTGCGAACAAAAACAAAGAGGATGATTTTACTACATCTTGTAAGTCATTAATGAACAGGAGAAATAATAATGGTCCTAAGATTGAACCCTGGGGCACTCCTGAGGAGGATATGAAGCTTTTAGAGTTAGTGCCATTTATGACAACATAGTTTGTTCGATCAGTAAGGTATGAGCATAACCATTTGACAAGCGAGAGATGCAATCCAAATTGTAAAAGTTTTTTAATAAGGAGGAAATGGTCCACCTTGTCAAACGCCTTCTCAAAATCGATGTATATTGGGTCAACCTGACAGTTTTGGGCAATCCCATCACCAATGAGATGTATACAATCCATGAGGTTCGATTGAGTTGATCTACCATTCATGAAGCCATACTGGTAGGGAGAAATATGGGGCGAGACAGTGGGATAGATTCTTTGATAGACTACATATTCAAAAATTTTTGTTGGAAAACAAAGTATAGAAATGGGGCGGTAATTTTTGATGTTGTTTGAATCACCTTTGTTTTTGTACAAAGGAACAACTTTGGTATTTTTCCATAACTGAGGAAAAGTGCCGGTTTTGATTGAAAAATTGAAGATGTGTTTTAGAGGGCAGATGAGAAAAGCACTGCAGGCTTTATAGATGTAGGAGGGAATGCCATCTGAACCGATGGAGATTGTGTTTTTAACTTGGGTATATAATCTTTATATACAGAAAATATGGTACAGAAAGAGAATGTGATTGGATGAGAAACTAACAAACAGTGAAAAATAAATAAGTAATAATCATCATGTGGATAAGAGAAACCAATAGTATTCAAGGAGGACATGGGAATAAAAATAAAAATAAATAAAATACAAAAACAAAAACTCATAGTAAAAGTGGAAATAACATGGTAAAAATCAAATCGCAGACCTAGTAGGAGACTTGTCCAACAGCTAAATATAAAAACAAAGTTGAAAAGAAAAAGAATACAAGATACAAAAATTAAATAAATTACAAGATATCAAATACAGTTTGGCTATTGAGGAGGTGATCTGGGGAGGCAGTCTTAGCTTTAAAGATCTCAATAGCATCGAGAGCGGCGGTCTTGGATGGATCATTGCATAGATGGAGAATGGTCATTACTTCTTGTTCTTTCGGGGCGTGTCCAGTGTGAGAAAGATGGTTCGTGTAATGAGATTTATTGTGTTGTTTGTTGTAAGAGTCCACGTGCTCCTTGAAACGGATATTGAAATTGCAGGTCGACAGGCTGGTAATACTTATCGCAAAACCCGCAATTCAATCAATTAACACTGGAACAGGAAAACTTTTTGGTGTCGGTATGCGCGGGAGAATTGAGAGAACAAAAGCATGGGGTTGATGAGTGGAAGGAAACTTGGAGGCTAAGTGAGGAAAGGAAAGGAAAGGCAGGAGAAATGAGGGCTAATGAAACGCAAGGATGTGCATTTTTTGGATGAGGATGGGTCAGGTAGTCTACGGTTAGAGAGTGCAAGTTTCCTCCATTGTAGAATGCGGGAGAAGGCGGCAGAAGAATATCTATTCTTTAAGGCAAGGACGCGTATAGTGCGGAATTCGGTGGAACAGGAAAAAGGACTAATGGGTAACTATAGGGAAAGTTCGATAAAGAAAAGGAGGGAGGCTTGTTTGTGTATGGGGGGTGTGAAGATGAACGCTGGATCAAATTAGAATATGTGGTTTACAGTAAACAGAGAAGGAAAAGTGGTGGTTGGAGGGATTGTTAGTGATGAGATTATCAAGATATGCAAGAGAGCAGTTAGTCAACTTCAAAGGTGAACTGGATGTGGGGTTAGAAAGTTTTAAAGACGTTAGCAATGTCAGTGAATGAGGTAAAACGGGAATCAAAAATAATTAAAATATCATCGACGTATCGGAAATATGAAATAATCGGAGCATTAGAGAGGAGGGGAGAGACAAAGGTGAGTTCAATTCCTAAGCCGGATGGTTGGGAGTAGAAAGTATTGTTAAAGGAAAATTAATGGGTAGAAATGACAGAGAGGATAGAAATGAGGTTGATAGAATCTTGAGGGGGGAAGGAGGATGAGAGTAGGAGGCATTGAAGAATAGAGACGGTATCTGAGACTGGGACGTTAATGTAAAGGTTAGTAATGTCGAGTGACATGAGAGAGTGGTGTTCATTAGTGTTGAAGGAGGAGAGAGATTCAGTGAGGGTAATGGAATTCTGGACATTATAGGTGTTTGGCAAAAGCTTAAGGTTGAAAAGGAATGAGGAAAGGGACTTAGCGGGGGTGTAATTGACAACAGGTCTGACTGGTATATTTTTATGAGGGTGTTAAGAGTAGGAGGACGGGGGTTGGGCGGGATGAGGCGTCAGAGGTATTATCTTATGGAATAAATGGCGAAACTAGTCGAAAACTCTGTTCTCCATCTTTTGTGTTGCAAAGTATCCAACAACTTTAAAATTAATTAGTTAAGGCATTGTTACAATCATAGTATTGTCAAAGTATTATTACATCCCAGTATTGTTACAATAGTATAGTGAAGGAGAAATGATTAAAGGACATTTTTACTAAATAAGAAACATTATTATATAAAAAATTGTGATTACAACATTATTTTAAATTAATACAATAAAAGAAAATAATTTAATAGACATCATTAAATAACTTATAATTATATTTCTCATTTTTATGTAATATATAAGATTGCTGAGCTAGACAGTGTTTTGATTTGTTTATGACAACTTTCCTTAATTTTTCTTTTTTGGCGAAGCTCTTCTGTTCATATTTTCCCAGTCAATGTGGTGATTTTTATTTTTCTTATGAGAAATAATTAGTTATTTTCATTTATAGTGATCCGCTTTAAATTGCCAGACCTTGCATCACTTCCGGTTTCTTAAGTTTGCTGCCAATTGCATATTTTCTTGTCACTTTGTTTTGTTTTCTTTACAGAGTTATCTCTATGGAAAAACTCTAGGCTTTCCAACTCGCTTCAGAATTTTTGCACCTCACCATCTATGAACAATTTCAAGCGTAATGTTTTGCACTCTCTAAGTTTTAAACAAGATTGTTTCAGTCGTCGTTCGCACAGGTCGCGACCGCCTGTAACATTGCTTGGACTGAGAAATTTCTCCGGTCGGCATTCAGCTCGTGGCCAGCTGCCAAATCTATTTCAATTCAATCTTTTGTCAAGTATTTAATTTGATTGTCTTGTATTTTTGAATTATCTTTACTTTTAAGGTGTAATAAAACTTCAATTTTGTTTAGACTCCATCATCCTGTTTTGGTTTATTAAGGGAATCGGGATTGATATGAAGGGCGCAGTGGAACGATAGCCCACGGGGTGGTCTTTGACAGCCGGGCTGTTAAAGAGGAGCAAGTACGGATTTTAGCGCACGACAGTCGGCGTCTCACCTACTATGGGCAACGTTAAGTCTTAACCTTAGCTTGCTAAATTTGTCTCTTTGCTATAAAATCAACAGAAGGCTGGGGGGAATTTTACAAGTTCAGCTGGACTGAATAAAACTTAAATATAAAACATTTTGACCAAACAAAACCAAGCACTATATGATCACAATTTTCAACCAAAGTTAAGAGGGGTAGGACTATTTAAGATGGAAAACTTGCATGGGTATTGAATTAAAGGTGGGCTGGTGCTAGACACCTTAGCACGTAAGTAGGTAATTAGGATCAAAGGATTACATAGTGGGAAAATAAGTTAGTGATTTTTGCAGCAACAAGACAAAAGACTCTCATGCCCCACGAGTAAATGCTACAATGTAAATAAACTAGTTTCAACACTGCATTTAGTGTGTTTGTTTTGATCTTTCAGTGATATAATTAGCATTATCAGTAATGATGTCATGGCTTGAATTTTAAGAGGAAAAAAATTGGGGGGTGCGACTTACATTCGCGCGCGACTTATACTCGCGTATTTATAGAGAAACACTAAGTTCGAGAAAAACAAAACTTTGGCAAAAAAAAAACGGGGTTAAAAATAGATGAACTCCGGACTTCTGCTATTTTCCTATATCTTCTTCGGGAGGCTTAATTTATTGTTTGCTTATAACATTCTTTTATGTATTCTTCAAAAATTTCACCATTTATTTAGTTACAGTAAAATCCCTTTACAACGTACTTCTAGGGAACTGGAATTTTGTACGTTATTGCGAGGTGTAAGTTATTCTGAAACTGAGGTGGAGAGTGCGGCTTGTGAACGATGCATATACACTGTACAATATGTGCACAGAAAAACACAACAATGCATGAAGTGTAGCATTTTATTTTATTCAGTAAAAATACAGAATACATGTAGTATTAGAGTTGATTAATTTTTAAAAAAAATCTGTAATGACCATTTATTTTTTTTCCATAACCTGCTTTCCCCAAAATATCCTCCATACCTGACATAGTAAAGTGAAATGAGACTGGTGCATCAATATGCTGTGCAAAATAATTATGTAAACTTTTTACAGCTTCCATTGCTACAAAAGTTCAGACGGGTGTTACCTCTGGTTCTACACGGCTGGTCACTTGCAATTTCATTTTGTTTTTGACCCATGTTCAGAATCTCTGAATCGACAATCAACTATCCATCAGTGTAGTGAAAAACTAGTATGAGTGGTACAGAGCCTTAGCTCACTTTACACGCTCACCCAAAAAGTAAACCAAATGAGGTACACTCAAATGGGAAAGAAGCCTGATGAACCTCTTCAGTATTCCAGAAAAGAGTCCCTTCCTGGTAGGGACAAGAATCAGATTGTGGATTGACAAATAGCGAATTCGAAAAACTAAGCTCTAGTAGATCCTGTAGTTGGGGAACTCAGCCTTGTTAATGTTTTTGAAATCGACAGCCAGGATATGACGGGGTCTTTGAAACCTGAAGGACCCCTGATGAGGAGTGAGTGGTCCAAGATACCAGCAACCTTAGATAGCATGTTCCTTAGAAGTGTTTGAAAAAACATGGATTTTTCTTCGCTGTATCTATACAACGGCCAACAACAATTTATGGAACGCACATAGACTGTTGCTTTGCTAATTTTCAAATTCAGACATGGATTTATGAAACATATTACAGTGATCATTGTGAGACATACCCAGATCTTCATAGATGGAGAGATTGTTGGCAACTCTTCTGTATAGTTGAGCAAATGGAAGCCCAAGCGGGAATACCATGAAGTAGAATGGCACGAATCACTTCCTTGTGTAACAAAAGCTTGCTGTCCAAGCCGAGAGCGCTGTTTTGCCCCAATGAGACTAAACTTCGCTTTCTTAGCCTTGTTAAGCGAATATTGGACATGGTCATTCCATTTCAGCTTGGAGTCGATCACAACTCGGAGGTACTTATAATTTTTAACCCTGTCAAGTTTCCTACCATATAGGATGAGGAGCCTTGGAGGGTTTTTGCACTTTTGCCTGTGATACACATTTACAACTTGTTAACATTTACAACTTGTTAACATTCAGCTGTAAGCATCACTTAGAGAACCAGCTCTCACACTGGTGTAAGCTTTCTGCAGATAGCTGATGACGTGGACTGGATTACGTGGCCAAGTCATGAGGGATCCATATATCATCAAACAAGTAAAGATTGCACTTTGCAAATTTAGGAAAGTCGTGGATAAAGAAATTGAACAAGGCAGGCCCCAAGACAGAGCCAAGGAACGGACAAGGAGTCACCAACCTCAGCATAAAAGGTCCTATTTGTTAGATAGGACCGAGCCAAGGCAATTAAGTCATCCGAGAAACCACAAGTAATCATTTCGTAAATGAGTCCATCATGCTAGACTTGATCAAAGGCCTTTTGAACATCAAGAAAGAGGATACCACGAAACATAAAAAGATTGAGAGGACCATTCAAATCAGCAACAAGCCTTCATACCTGGAGCTGGCAGGAGTGAGCTATGCGGAAGCCGAATTGCTCTTCACGAATAAAGTTGTTAGCCTCGCAGAAGTCGTTGAACCTCTTGAGAAAAGTTCGCTAAAAGGCCTTGAGGAACATTGGCAGTAAGCTAAAGGGCCTGTAGCTGGCAGGGAAGAGCAAGATCAAGTCCTGGCTTCGGAATAGTGAGGAAGATTGAGTCCTTCCAGGCACTAGGGAATAATACAAACAACATAATTAGGAAAATTCTTAAAAGCACTGTTGGTGATGGTGTCGATACCGGCTGCTGTTTTGTTTTTCAGGTGCTTAATGATGTTCAAAATCTCAGAGGTGCCAATGATATTAGGATGAGTAAGAGGACGTTGAGAGAAGCCAAACTTGCCACACAGATCTTTGACTTCACGAGTAATATTAACCAGACAGTCCTCCTTGGGCATAGTGAATTGATTTTACAATGAGTTGGCGAAGTTGAGCCCTCTCCTGGTCACTGCTAACAAAATCACCGCTTTCTGTAAGCAGAGGAGGGAGTTCAATAGACCTGTTGCTTTCAAGGGCCCTGACAGTATTTCAAGAATTTTCTTGAACCGACAGACACTTGATCTTGTCATTCCACCTTTGATTCCGTAAGTCCTTGATCTGCTCGCTGACCTTGCATGATAGCCTGTTGTACTTCGTCTAGAAATGCGGGAGCCTAGTACGCTGCCACAGTCTTCTGTAAGTATTTTTTCCCGAATAGCCTGCAGATGATGGGAGAAAGTTCAAGATGGTCTGGTCGCTTGCAGTCAAGTGAAGAAGCACTAGCGTCGGAAGCCATGATAATGGCGCAGGTGACATATTTGACTTTTTTTGTCGATGTCATTGCTGCTGTCTGAATTGGTTTATGAAATGTGAACTTGGCTTAATTAGCCCTTTGGTTTAAGTGATGACATATCGTTTCATTTTGATGCATTGACATTTTCATCTTAACCAATCAGAGCAAGACATTCATACGATGTACGATGTAATGAAGGGAAAATTTAACTGAGGGAACGTAAAATTAGTTCGTTATTCTGAAATATAAGTTATTTCTAGGTACGTTAAATTGAAACTTTTTAGCATTATAATAACTAGATTTCGGCCATAGATTTTAACTTTGTACGTTATTTTGAAATGTATGTTAAAGTGAGGTATGTTGTCACGAGATTTTACTGTATTAGAAATTCACTTTCCACCCCTATCAATTTTTCTCACGATTGACTGGGGATGAAAGATCACCCATATCAGCACAATTAGCATTGTATGTTAATTAGCATGGGTTTTTAAATTGCTCACATTTAAAATCTTGTAACTTATAACTGAGGATGGTTTAAAAAAATCAAAAACAAGACTCAGTGCTTATTAATACAATGCATACCAGAAATGCAAGTGATGCATCGGCATCAGCACAGCAACATGCAAACAGTACTCAACAACGCATGGCAATACCGAAACGCATATTGAGAATAGCAGTTAAGTTTGTGCAACATATAACAATTCGATCTAAGTAAAACAACTAATGAATGATATTTCTTTTATCTGTGTAAATCCATATCGTCTGTTCATGGTTAGTGATTACTGTCATTTTGGGCACAACCCTCCAACCCTCCCCCTCGTCATCCTCTGTCAGTATCAGAGACATGAAGAAAGAGACTGGCAGTGACCTCCCATCTAGTGGTGCCTTCGCGCCACCATTATAAGATGGCAAGAAACGCTGATCGCGGGAGGCAATGCATGTGAATCAATCGCAAACAATTATTGTTTATAATATCTACCTAAGATATCTGGATGAATTTATTATGAGACCACCAGAAAAACTTGCTCTATTAAACAAAAATAATCATCCAAATCGGCCCATCTGATGAAAAGTTATTTGGTGATAAATAAAGTTATTCTTAAACATAAATTAAAAAAAAAATTAAAATGGAAAAGGAGGCAGAGATTATATTAAACAATTAACTAGGAAAATTCTCCTTTATAAATTATACTTTGAAAGTTAATAAAATAAAATATACAGTTCACTAATTATAATCCAAATTATTGTTGATTTGTAGGAGATGTACAAATTATAATCTCCTCTTCTAATAACTAATAGGACCACATTCTCATACATATTGGTCAAATCGTTTTTTTTTTAAAAGATCCAATACTTCAATTCACAAGTAATTATAGTATTAGTTAATTGCTTATTACAATCTTTGGATTAATAAATTGATTATTTTATTGAACTGAGAATTATTTCTTCCTCTTCGTCTTTTGTTTAAAAAAACAATTTAAGTACCTTTTCTAAGTAGCGTTACCAGATTTTCATTTAATTTAAAATTTTAAAATATTTTAAACTAATTAGCAAATATTTGATAAATTATGTTAAATAATTACATTAAATTAATGACAAATTGATTGGCATTAAATTTATCAGGTTAAAATTGAGTACAGGGCACATAACATTAATTCATGTATAACTCTGATGAATATAATCATGAATCCATATAAGATGATGCGTCTCACTATTATCCAATCCCTGATATTAAAATCATGTCAAAATATTGTGATTCGGTTGTAGAATATATTGCAGGATTTGTTTCTAGGTCTGTAATTAAATCTATAATCTGTATTCAATGTAAAGTAGCGTTGAAAGAGCAATATCAGTGCTGCCACAATCTTAATTTCATTGTGAATAAAAAAACAAGAAATTAATCCTCCCGATGAAGGTATATAAAAGTAGCGGAAGCGCTGAGGTCATCAATTTTTACCCTTTTATCTCCACTTTTTAAGCCCCCCCCCCATTTTTTTAATCGAACAATTGATTTTCTCGAACCTGGTATTTTGAAACTGAAAAAGAGCTCTATCTTCTTTCGTTTCTCATCATTTCGGAACGAATGAAGACTATGACTGCCACCCCCACAACTCCGACCCTATTGTGACAATTTGGCCCAAACTTTAAAGCAGTGTTGATCTTGTTTAGAGTAATCTGGATACCGAATTTCACTCCTTTATATGCATATATATGGTAGACCATTTGGTCCCCTCTAATTTCCGCCCCCGAAACTCCGACCCTAGTGGACCAATCAAAACCAAACTACATAGTGAAGATGCACATGCCCATATTAAGCTATATTCCGAATTTCAACCTTCTATCTCAAAAAATTCGGAAATTATGAAGCGGACGGGCAGACAGACGGATATTGTGAAAACAATAAGTAGCTCTAATGGAAAATACGAAATCACTAATCCACATCAATGATGAAGGATTTGTGAAATCCGAAATGCGCAATCTGAGGAAATAAAAAATTGATGTGGATTAGTATTTTCGTATTTTCCATTATTTATACGTCGGTATCCACAGTTTCGGCAATTATTTCTGTAATAACTAGCTCCATTCTTCCGCTACTTAATAAAGAGACCTCATCACCATCGAAAAATATAGTAAACCTGTGCATAATTTCAGAAAAAATCATTAGGAGTGAATTTGAATAAGCCTATCAAAATTCTAAAAAAAAAAACAATATATTTTATAATCGAAAACAAAATTAATATTTTCACTAATTTAACTCGCCATTCATTTGAAATGAGTCCTTCTGACGATCATGTGCTTCGACTTATTAGACTTAATGTTATCACATACTGTAATATTCGATATCACCATGAAACCAAGCGGCTGACAGAAAAAATAAGTGGAGAAAATATACGCAGTGTCTTATCACGACTTTACTACATTTAAAAATCAATAATTTTTATTTTTTATTTTATTTATTTATTTATTTTTTTATTTATTTATTTATTTATTTATTCAAATGTAAGAAACATATAAATATATAACAAGATGAATTTCCCATGAGCACATAGTGCTCGTATATTCGGAAAAGCATCAAAAGAAAAGAAAAAAAGAAATCAGTATATACGGTAACAACAATTTAAACTGATTCACATATGAATACCAATAAATACTAATTGTTTTTGACAGTCATAATCCAATTTTTAAGTTTATATCTAGATTTTCGTCCATCAGTACATAATTTTATTTCATTTGGTAGATCATTAAACCATTTTAAATTTTTTGTGTAACTGAAGCTATTTTCGAAACTCCACTGGTAATGCTGTATAAAGAGGCTTCAAATTTACTTTTTATTTAGTGATAGGCCTACAAAAGAAAATCTTTACCAGGTATTAAATCTGATTAAGTTACAAGAATCAACTTTTTTAATAATAAAAATCAGTTAAGACTGAAAAAATAAATTCATCCTTCCTCTTGTTTCATTTACTTTCACTGTGGATGAAGAAATAACTTTGCTTCTTCTTTTTTTAATCTATGCTTTCACTTTCCTCTGGCGAAGCCTCCATTATAATGTTAGGAGTTGCGAGTTGTACGTGCTCTTTTAAAAATTCTTAACACATTGAATCAGCTATTGAAAGTCATTAAAGGTATACGTTATCGTTAGTTAATGCAATAAAGTTTTTTAAAAAAATCAGAAAACAGGTTATTCTTACTAATACCTCCTGAAATCATCTACAAAAATAGCTGAAATTACATTGAGAACATAGGCCCTCTTAGGTTTTTGCCACTCGCAACAGGGCGAGTGCTGCACTTCCGGTGGCACCAGTAGCGCTCAGCGAAATGAATAGAGCACTGCCAGTCTCTTACTTTCATTTGTCTCTGGTCAGTATTTTGCTTTAACTCCCTCCCCCCTAGGATGGATAACATAATTTTTGGACGACCCGTAAAATTATCGTCGCCTTCTGCGAGATTAGTATTTGAGAAGGCGATCGGCGTTTTAGCCAATGTCATTATTACAAACGAAAGAATTAGTTCAAACCATTCGAAGAGAACATTCGTACCAATAGGGTTTGGGATCATTTCGAAAACATCATTTAATGAAAATATTGCTTTGTCATTTCGCTGTTTACTACGAACATTAGAAGGCATATGTCGTTGTTGTCGTTTACCTGCTTGAAAGCAGTCGCTCTCACAAAGTCGTTTGTAATCATCAGGCTGATGGCATCGTGAATGGCAGTGACAGCTAGTCGCTTTCATCGCAATAAACAAACACACCCATAGAATTCATAAAGTGTGCTCCACAAAAATATAACAACCCAATTACTGAAATTAGGAAAAACGTTAATTCATAATAATACCCAATTAATTTTATTGGAAAGATTTTTTGGAATTTTTTGGAAAAAAATAGCATAAATAAGAAAAATCACCAAGTTATAAATTTAAATCAAAACAAAAGTTATGTAGACTTTAATTATCACCTAAAATTGAATAAAACACTTAGAAAAATAATAAAAAGAGAAAATACGGATAATATAAAAATTGCATTTAAAAATAAAAAGACTATAGGAAACTTTTTACTGGACAGAAAATTGGAACAAATAATAACAAACACATAAAAAATAATGTCATCTATAAAATTCCCTGTAGAGAATGTATTGATCATTATATTGAAATATGTCCAGCAGGTCCAAAAGATTGTGTGCACAGCGAATAGATTAAAATTCCTAATTAATAGACTTCGGAAGACGTTATCCAGAAAGGAAATCATTACTATTTTAAAAACTATTGTGTTCCCAAAATTCACTTACGCCATTTTGGTATGGTATCCACCTAATAAACATCTTCAAGAACAATTGAAAGTTGCCTTTAATAATATCATACGATCGGCCCTTAATCTGACAACCAGA
>JAHWFO010092009.1:180100-194799 GCA_023313115.1 Rhysida immarginata
CTTGGGTCAAAGGTCAACCTGGTATATAAAGGGCTGCCCCTACTACTTATGTCAAATCAATTAGTCCCCCACGATCAATATCAGATCCGAACTTTACAATTCACATGCCACTCAGTTTTAGTCATTACTCTAATAAGGGTGCGTGGCATTGTTACAGTAGTAAGCAGGACATAGGAAATTTCAACAACTGCTTCCGAATCTTCGCGAAGCAGTTGAAGTCACATACGAAGGGGCAAAAAACCCAATTATATATCAATGCGTTCCCAGTGGAAATAAGGAAGGTATTGTTGGAGCAGTCGGCACACACTTTACAGCGAGCCCTGCAACAAGCTGAAACCCTATTCAATAACAGGTCTGTCAAAAGTGTACACTACAGTGGCAGCAAGGAAAGAGAAAAGGAAAAAACCTGTAGGGTTAGCTCCCACTAAATCGTGCTGGGAATTAAAAAAAAGAAACTTTAGATATAATAAGGAGGAACTATCCCAAATGCAAGTGGACAAAAAGAAAAATTAGCACACAGGAGGTTCCCTATTTTTGGGAGGAGGGACTGCTGTTTATACTACCTAGACAGTAGTTCTCGTACTACCCAGAATCAAAGAAGTCATAGAGCCTTTGTTAGTTTCGCTTCATCTGGAGCCAGTGGCAGGACACATGGGCACTTTTAAAATTCTCAACTGACTTAAGCGCCTTTATTTTTGGACCAAGATGGCGTCTGACATAGCCAAATTTGTGAGGCTTATGTACAGATTGCCAGAAAAATAAGGTCCCTCGTCAGAAGCCTTACGGTAGCTTACAACCACTTAAAATTCCTCCACACTGTTGGTGCATGATAGCCATTGATTATATATTACCCCTACTGCTCACTGCCCAAGGGCATGACTCAACTCCTCACAGTTACTGATAAGTTTAACAAGAGGGTGCGGCTTTTACCACGTCAATCTTCAGTTACTGCTGAAGGCACGACTCGACTTCTGGTGGACCATATACCATATTTATTCCACTATAATGCGAAACATTTTAGCCAAAAAAGCACCTAAATTTGTGGGACCATATTATGCAAGAGTATAATATTAGCACTGCAACGACTAGGGGGGGGGGGGAGGTCAACAAAAGAACTTCAGGCTGATGAAGTTCAAATGAAACTAGCATATAATGTACATCACAGTACAATCATCAAAGGGAAATAATCCACACTTGAATTTTACTCTAAGTTTTACCGTTTCAATATTAATTTATTTTTAATAATTTAATATTATATTTAGAGTTAACATTATTAAGATTATTATATTTAAATAATTATAATTAAAAAATCTATTAAAACAACACATTAGCATGAAATGTAATATTAAGTATTAAACTCGTGTGGATTATTTCCTTTGGTTGACTGTACATTAATATACAGTATACGGTAATATACGGTAATTGACTTTTTATTTTAATTTTCCGTCGCCAAAGGCTAATAAGAAAATAACTTCAAAAAGTGGAATAGCATTATACAAGACGCGCATTATAATAGAATAAATACGGTAGTTAAAATTCATGATTTTCCGAAAACAGTAGTTTCCGATCGGGATGTAAGATTTACGTCGGAGGTTTGCAGGCATATTTTTAAATTGCTAAGCACTTCACTTAAATTTGGTAGCGCCTACCTTCCTCAAATGGACGGACTGTCTGAGAGAACCAATCAAAATGTAGTCCAAGTACTTCGTAATTATGTTAATTTGGACAAGTCTGACTGGGACTGTTTACTAACAACAGCGGAAATCGTCATAAATGCCTCAATTTCCGAGTCCACCAGAATGCCACCTTATGTTCTTGATTTGGGGAGAGAAGTACAAATTCCTCTCTCGATGAACAAATATGCTAACGCAAGCATAAATAAGAATGCCTTTGTACAGCAGTTGAAACGTTTGCTGCAGCAGGCAAAAAGGAACATTAAGGCAGCTAATGGCAAGTACAAGAAGCATTTTGACCGTAAGTCGGAGATAAAGTTTTGGTATCGGCTACTGGACTCCGGGAAGAAGCTGCACTCTAAATACCTGGGCCCTTTTAAAATAATTAAGATGATTAATAAAGTATCAGCAAAGCTAGCTATTCCCCCGCGTTGGGGGGGGGGGCGAAAATAGTTCACGCCAACTTCTTTAAGCGCTACGCTGAAAATAATAGCAAAAGAACAAACCTCCGGGACCTATTGCTGACTCGGAGTCTACAAGGTTTGCCATTTGTTAGACGTCAAGGGTAAGATACCCCATAGGCTTGCCAAGCCGACCTGGGAACCAGAAAAGAACCTTCACCGCTGCAAGGGACTAATCCAGCAGTTTGTCCAACAGCCTCGAATTAAGGCACGAGAAGGGAGAAACGTCAGTCCTGAACTATGCTACACTTCGTCGTGATACTTTCCCAAGCAAGCCACTTTTAGTCCCAAAACAGGGGAAAGTTCGCAAGCGGCGGAGGTGGAGATGACACGAGAGCATGTCGCCGAGGCTGACGGCGAAGCTGAAAGGGAGGAAGAAATGGACCCTTTACTAGTAGTGCCATCTATTGGCGCGATAGTTAAGAAAGAGACTGAAAGAAGGAGAACGAGAGTGCGATGTAGAAAAATGCGAGAGAAGGAAGTGACGTCGGAGGATGCTTGTAAGTTTTCTGGGCCAGTTGTACTTGAGATGTCCGAGGAGACGGTCGGGGGTGAACAAATCACCACGACTATAAATGCCTCCAGTGACACGAGAGCTGAAAGGAGGAAAAAGCATGCTTGAAATTCTGCCAGGGGTTCTACCAGACAAGCGAATCTCTTTGCTGTGCAGCCCAAACGCGAAGTTCGTTTGACGGAGGAGAAGTCGGCCGCCGCGAGCTTACTGCGTAGTAGCAAACGTATTGCTATTAGTAGCAGCGTGAAACGAACTGAGTCGCTTCTTCAGTCAGGACAGAAGCCTCTTCAAGATTAGAGGAGAGTTTGCACCCCTATAGTAATTAATGCATTAAGCTATAGAACCTGCTTAACGCAAGCTAATATTTTCCATGCGTTAACGATTATAAAGACCCATTGTAGAATAGCTAGCTCGAGCAAAGGCGAGGAATTAAGCCCAGAGTGCTCAACTAGCGATAGCTAAATCCTCCATGTAATGCCTTGGGGCATTCTAGCTTACATGCAGGAAGATTTGGAAGCAACATATTAATAAGGCAATTGCGTAGATAAACGCAAGTATTAATTTAGTTGTAATATTATTTAGGTAGTCTGGTGCCCCATGCTTGTTGTAGATCGTTAATGAGTGTTCGTTTATGTCTTTATAGGTCCTAGTTCCTAAATTATTGTATTAAATGCCTAGCATCGCCGTTTGGTAGGGAAGGTGGTTTTATCCCGTTACGGTGACCACAAGACGAACCTCAGATATTCCAGGTTGGTCGTCAGTCAACCACCTTCATTCCTATTTCAGGATATTAAATCCAAAGTCTTGCTTAAGACTTTATTGTTAATTCGCCCCTTTGACATTTGAGCATAGCAGGGCTTGTGCGTTGTTTACCTTGCTTTGTTTATACTGGGAGGTCTCATTACGAGCCTTCATTCCTCTATGTATAAAGCCGAAAGAGGAAACATTTGGTTTCATTATTGTATTTGCCAATAATAACTGAAACTACTGATTTGCCGTTATAGTCAGTATCCGTCTGCTGGACTTGCCCAGTCGGACTCTATCCTTTTTTGATCAGCCATGATCATATACAAACTTAATATTGTATTTTACATCTTATCTTAATTAAACCGTCAATCTTTATATTCTTCCATCTGTGTCCAGCTATTTATTTACCTACACTGCGATTCGCCAAAATATACGTGACAGGCGTGTTAAGACCAGGTTTCTCAAAATTCGGACCATCTGCCTACCCAGGGGAGCAGAAAGGAGTTGCACGTTCGGTCGCTTGACTCCGCCCCCAATAAACGCAGATCTTCAAAATTTTGTAGGAAGCTTTCTAACTACCATTCCAAAAAAAATAGTTTCCCGGATTATCGATATTCGAATTTTAAGGGCGTGAAACCTAAGAAAAATCAATTTTCGAGGGTGTTTCACAAAATTTTATGATTTTTTGATGCAATTTCGCGGGGAATAAAGATAAAGCAACGAAATTTGGAGGGAAGGTTCTGGGAAATATTTCCGCTTTGTGAGGGACGCCAGGAGAGTCCCAAGATTGGCCCACCGTTTTATATTTTTGCCGTCTAACTCCAATACAGTATTTTGCAAGTAAAAATAGGTCTAGAATAATGAAATTTGGTACAGTGATGGCAATTGATGAGATCAAATGTCTGTTTGGTTCATTTCTTAATTTTCTGAATCCAATTTTCCGGTATTTTATGTTTTCCAGATTTTTTTCTGGATTATTTTTTTTTTGGTCTCATAAATTAACATACAAACATTACATGTTAGCTTAGCTGTTGAAAGCTTAGTTTTTATATTGGCCATAAAATATCGATTTTGTTATTTGATTTAAAATTTATTTAAAATATCCAGGACTATTTTTCGATTTATTATGAAGTAGGCTGATATATTTGACGTTGCTCGGATACATTTTTGATGAAATTTTGCAATTTCTGAATGTGAATATACAAAAAAAGTGAACATTATTCTTCATCTTTCATCTCCGGCCCTCCGTCAAATTCACTCAGGGTAGGTAATTGGAGAGGAGTGAAACAGAATACAATAAGAACATATTTTAAAATTTTGTCTGTTTGTCTGTTTTAACACGCTATTCTCCAAAACTACTTGACGAATTTTCATGGGGTTTTAACAAGTAAGTTGAACGTAGCTTGCGGCAACATATAGGCTTACAAAAAAAGATCTCTTAATGTTTTGGAGTATGCTCAGCTTAGTACAGTTCGTAGAAAACACAATAGATGGCGCTTCATTAGTTGATTTTTAAAAGGCGCTCATAGGCGCTCGTATAACAATAGCAAAGCATTGCCGGGTCTGTTAGTAAAGCATTAGGAATAAATGAATTCAGTTTTGTCACCAAATCTGCTAATTCGAATTAAAACATTTTGATCATCATGTTAACAAATTTGATTTAGTAAACATGTTTACCAACGCAGATTTTAACATCTTCACAACTATGGAAAGTGCACACGTTAGGAAACATTTCTTAAAAACTTTTCATGTTGACTAAGTCGACAGCCTACTGTAGTAAATAAATTACAGATCCCCCCGCAAAAAAAAAAAATTGTTGACGAAGTTGCTGGTGCATCACGGGGAAAGAAAGGAAAATTTTAAGGGTTCTTTTAAGAGAGCATTATTCGCCGGGACATTTTTACGATCCGCCGGGTGGCCGGGTGAGATTGTCAAAGTCCTGTTTAAAAAATGCACGAAGAGAAAAAAAAATTGTCGAAGACAGGATTTGAACCCGTAACTGTAATATAGAATTCCAGCATTTTACCTCTAGACCAACTGAAAGCAGTAAAAACTTGTTACAATTCGGGCTTTTATGAAGTGTAATCGATGGGCCTTTTTCACGTTTACGAGACTTGAGAAATGGCGGCGTCCTTGGCAGATTGAAAACGAGGCTGACGGGTGAAATTCACACACGGGAAAGCACTGTATGTGCTAATTTATAGATTAATAAAGACTTAACTGTTTAATCACTGGATTTTAACTCTGGATATTTCACGGATTCACTTGATGGATTAAGATTAGTTAAAAAGGAGGCTATTCCAAATAAATTTGTGTTGCGAAATAGACCAAAACGAATGACTAAAGAAAATCACTTCAAAAATCACTATACTATCATTACTTTTATTTATTTATTTATTTATTTATTTATTTATTTATTTATTAAACAATCATTAATATTTCGTTAACTAATATTAAAATTTGATATAAATTATATTGAATATAATTCATGAATTTAACATATACCTTTTGTGTAATAAATTTTATTAATTGAAATCAATTAAAATTATATTGGGATGTTATTTTTTTTATTATTTTTTTATTTTCATTTTTTGTTTTTATTATTTGTTATATTTTTATATCAGTATGGCAAAATCAATTAATCAATCAATTAATTAATGGATCTTAATATTTTACATATTGCATATCTGTGTGCAAGTAACAATATAAATGTAAACGCACTGGCACTGATTGTTTATTGCAATCCATGCAATGAAAATAATAACAGTTTGGCAAAGTTTGTCAAAAATTGTGCACGAAACTGTAAATCACCCATCTGGGTGATATTCAGTGAAAATCATGAAAGTTTGGCAAAAAGTGTGCACGAAACTATAAATCCACATATTTGGTAGGACAAAAAGTTAAAAGAGATAGTTTAAGAATCACCTTCCAAAAACTAAGTTTTTGACGAACGTCAATACTACCCAATATGACAATTTGACAGAATAAATAAAAGTATTTAGGAGAATTTAACAAAACGGATCAGAGAAAAATACCTTTTAAAGGAAGAGTCAGTAAGATGAAATCGGCCTCTTTCCTCACCAAAGATATCTATAAGAAGTCAATATCATTCAACGCTAAACTTTGGCTAAACTTTATACAGCTAAGTGTCTGACCCTGACCAAAAATATGTTAACTCAAGAACTGAAAGTATTGAAAGGAAAATATTAAGAAAAATATTGGGGTCAATATTTAAAGTACGTCGCAACAATGAAATATACACACATACTGAAAAAATTACTGATAATGTACCGTTAGGAAAAGGAGAATAGTTTTTTTATGAAAATCTTGAAAGAATAAACCTAAATAGGCTCACAGGAATAATTTTCAGATATATGTCAAAATTGAAACTAGCCAATACTTGGATAAATGAAACACAAAAGGACATAGAAGAATTACAAATTTCACAAGCAGACATATAAAAACGTACACCACATGAAATCAGGTTGGTACAATCAAAAGGCTTTCGGGAAAATATGAAGAATTAAAACGGCGCATTTTGGACTCAGGAAAGGAATAATAATGAGTTGAAAAGAATGTAGTCCATTGCGGGTTATTCAACAACACAATAACAACGACGACAAAATAAACCTCATTTGTCATATGAATTTGAAGTAATGATCATCATTGAAGAAGGAATTGAAAATTTTTATTTGCATCCTGAAAACAATGAACGGTTTGATTTGATCAACAGTTTCCAGATTTCTCTCGGTTCCTTAAGCCTTGGGTCTAACAATTTCTTTTACATCTTTCAATGATATCTGTGGTAGTGTATTTAAAAAAGGGACTGAATAAGCATTCATTCCTTCGCAGCAAGCTGCGCTTCACCAGTCAGCCTCGTTTTCGATCAAGCATGAGCGCGGCCATAATCTCGCGCTTTCTCGTTTGAAAAAGGCCCATTATAACAAAGTATGATTTTTCCCTTCGGAAAATTTTGAGATGTGCTTCGAAGGGCTTTGCATGGGAGTTTAATTTGTTGAAAGCTACACGTAGAATTTCATTTATCAAATCGGCAATTCCAAGTACTTGGAGTCTCCTATTCAGTATCGAGTAATATAAGGACAGAAACCACAATTCCACAAATGATATTTTTAATCTAGTCGCATAATGTATTTTCAATTTGCACATGAAAATGAACAGTGCATTCGAAAGGTACGTAAACGCGACTCAAGATTAACTGTCTCATTTGTGAAATTGTGGTTTCTGTGGTTGTTTTGTTTAACAGTACCATTTGACCATAGTTTTTGCCATTTTACTATTTGTATTATACATTACCTTGCCAAAAGTTATGGGGCACCCCTATGTTCTTTCTATATATATAATGAAGGATGTTTGTTTGTTTGTGGGTTTGTTTGTGAGTTTGTTTGTTTTTTATACAAATCAACAGTTTTATTCCGATCTTGATAAAATTTCGCATACATGACCTTCAAAGCATGAGGAACAGAGGCGGCTCGTCCATAGGCACTGCGGCTCTGCAGCACCCCCAGTTTCACTTTCGATATCGATAAAATTCAATATAATGTGTGTTTTTTTTCTTTAATACTATTCTTATACATGTATATTACATGATCCTTAAGTTTAATGTCAGTAGCTATTCCCTAGTTCGTGAAGAAATTACAATTTTCTGACGCAGCACCCCCAGAAATTTTAGCTACGAGCCGCCACTGATGAGTAAGGTCACTGTCTACCTCAGATTTCGAAAAAATAATAATTATTGATAAAAAATATCGATATTCCTGGTTATGGCAGGGCATATTAATGAGAAATATCTCATGACCAACAATGCAAGACAAAGTTTTTGCAACAATAGGTATCAACAATGGTATAAACACGCAATCCACAACCACTAGGCAGGGACCAACAATATATATCTCATGACCAATAATGCAAATATAAGTTAGTGCAACAATAGGTACAACAATGGTGTCAACACCGAATCCACCAACACTATGCAAGGATCAACAATATATGTGTAACGTGCAAAATCTAAGTAAGCAGATTTACGCAGTGGAAGAAAAAGACGCACGAACAGTGGACGTTAAATTAATATAATATAAAATTTATTCAAAAACTTAAAGAAAAGTATGAAAAAGTAAATCAAACACTAAAGCAATATAATGAACTTAATTAAGCACAGAATAAATAATTAATATACCCTAGCAAATTGATGACCGGGCTAAACCAATTCTTAGCTTAACCTACATTCAAATGCACATGAAAATATAATCTTGTTCACAAATTCGGTACAAAATAACATGTATAGAAGCACTGGATAAACCAACAGTAAACTTAATCAAAGGCATAACCTGGCCTAAGAAGCTAATTGATACACAGGCAAAGAACGACATGTAACAATGGCGCAGATGCGCTAACCGGTATTCTTCAGCTTCAATAAGGCATAAACAAACAACGGTCAATAACCCGACCCGGTAAACCAAAATAATCAATAAACAATAATATCAGGCTTAAATACTACAGAGCCGGGTGTTAAATTAACCTGAGAAATACCCAATAATTAACTAATGCTAACACGCATTAACGTGAGAAATAAACTATTACGATTAAGTTTATTTAGCATACAAATGTCCGCGACATTTTTATCTTCGGCATTGCCGGTCATATAACACTAAGAATAAGCTAGATAAAATGAACACAATAGGGCTGACGTCTCTTAAGTCTCTTTACACATCATTAGTATAAAAGACAAATCGGTAATAGTTTAGTCTGGTAGATTTAACTGTCCAAGTTCATAGGTTAAAGTCTTTCAAATAACATAAGTATGTCTACGCCTACAGCAATATAAAGAAAGACAAATAAGTGTGATTCCATTACATGCCACTACGCACATGGCAAAGAACGGAATAAGGAAAACTATGCACTATGCGAAAAGACAAATTAAATAAAGACACTCTCTTTACATATTTTTCCTTCCTTCACAAAAACGGAAAGCTAGGGATGCAGCAGACAATAACGTTAGGCCACGGCTTTGCTAATTGAACGCCATAGCGAAACCATACTGGCACGACAAATAGTTACACAAGCCTCCTGGCCAAACGCACTTCACTTTCGTTGATCCATGAAGCTCACACCGCCATAAGTCGCCGAAAGCGGCTTCAGTAACTTCGGCATTTAAGCCCACAAGATATGTCAGAGAGACTAACGAAAAGGCCTGTTCGGCCACTGACCTTGAAACTTCCTGCTGAGCTCGGCACACTTAACGAGGCGACGAAAACAAGCCGACGTCGTCGTCGTTCTGCTGCGTAGGCGAATCCTCCCCCACGGGTGCTTTCCTGCACAGCACTCGCTCTCTCGACGGCAATGGAGTCGTGGCTCGATGCGTAGATTCTACAGACGGCGTCCGTCCCGCTCTCGGCGCTTGCCCGGCCACAACATAAAGACTCCTACCATTACTGCTAGGCTGAAGAGAGGATGCCTTCCATGCCTCGTCTGTCCTGCTCGCTCTCGACGACCGTTTTTCCTTTTTCCCACCTGTCTCTTCGCGCCCGAGAACCTCTCCTCCTTCCTATTGGTTCTCTTCTCGTAATGCGCTTGAAGACGTTGCTGCTCTCGGCCCGAGCAACGAAACGATCGTGTCCGGAAATACCCGATCTCTCCGTCGTCCTCTCCGACGATCGGGGATTTCCGTGACAATATGTCTCATGACCAACAATGCAAGGCATAGTATGTTGCAATATAGAATTCAATACACAGAATTCCTGTTTTTCAGGCTTTTCTTAGAAAAGAGAATTCTTAGTACTTAACAATTTCTTGAAAATCTTTAAAAATGATCAGTAACTAGAGATAATGAGTTAGCAGACTATTGAGAAAGAGTGAAAGACGATAGATGAAGCACTCCTCTAGCTCCGTGCTGTTTTGAGCAAATGGTAAGCAAGTAAATAGAAGAATCGGCGACCGCTAGACTACACAAAGTGATGAATGGCCAATTTTTGCTTCAAGACATCGAAAGAAGAGAGGAAATTGCAACAACATCAAGTGTACATCTGAAGTAAGATTACGTGAGTAAGAAATTATTGGAGAGTTCCATCCTTCAAAATTTTTTTTTCGAATTTAAATTAAGAATTTTTACTGTAATTTAATTCTAAGCATTTTCATGTGTTTATTTTTAAGATATTGCAAAATCTATCTATCTATATAAAGAAGGATGGTTGTGGGTCTGTGGGTCTGTTTGTCTGTATGTTTTTTATACAAATCTGCAGTTTTATTCCGATCTTGATAAAATTTCGCATACATGACCCTTAAAGCATGAGGAAGGTCACTGTCTACCTCAGATTTCGGAAAAATAATAAATATCGATAAAAAATCGATATTCATGGTTATGGCAAGGCATATTAATGAGAAATATCTCATGACCAACAATGCAAGGCAAAGTTGGTACAACAATAGGTATCAACAATGATATCAGCACGCAATTCACAAACACATTGCATGAACCAACAATATATATCTCATGACTAACAATGAAAGGAAAAGTTTGTGCAAGTGTAATTATCCCGGACAACGCCGGGTACCTCTTCTAGTTTAATTATATTTTTCGAGATTGTTCTGTTTACCTACAAGTGTAATTATCCCAGGCAACGCCGGGTACCTTTGCTAGTCTTTCTATCTATATAAAGAAGGATGTTTGTGGGTCCTTTTGTTTGTTCCTTATGCAAATCTACAGTTTTATTCCGATCTTGATGAAATTTTGCATACTTGACCTTCAAAGCATGAGGAAGGTCACTGTCTACCTCAGATTTCGGAAAAATAACAATTATTGATAAAAAATCGATATTCATGGTTATGGCAGGGCATATTAATGAGAAATATCTCATGACCAACAATGCAAGGCAAAGTTTGTGCAACAATAGGTATCAACAATGGTATAAAAACGCAATGCACAAACAGTCTGCACGGACAAACAATATATATCTCATGACCAACAATGAAAG
Organism: Rhysida immarginata; assembly: GCA_023313115.1. NCBI lineage: Eukaryota > Metazoa > Arthropoda > Chilopoda > Scolopendromorpha > Scolopendridae > Rhysida > Rhysida immarginata. Next base: position 191,484 of record JAHWFO010092009.1, read on the forward strand.
GCAAAGTCTGTGCAACAATAGGTATCAACAATGGTATCAACACGTAATTCACCAATAACAATGAGCACAAAATGATGATGCAATGATAGAAAGTTCATTTTAAAGAATTATAACAATCTTTGAAATCCTAAATGGAAACCCCAATTTTTTATTGCAGATTCGGATTCTACGTGAAAAAGTGAACAAGTTTTAGCTGAAATTTTTTTGATTCGCGATAGATGGCGCTGTAATCGCAGAAAACCAAATACAGATCAGAATTCTGCAAACGGTCAAATTTCTAGGGACATACGCTTCAGAACACAAAATTAGTATTTTTGAAAAGGCTATCTAATGATACAGTATTGATGGCGCTCTAATTGCAAAAACAATGCTTTCTCGCAAGTGAAAGTATTTCTACAGCTAAAATGAGGTTAACGTCTTTCGTTGATTTTGTATCTGACTTTAGTAAAAAACTACGTGTAGCATAACCCAGGAACAACGATGTGGACGTAGTAGTTTTTTGTTCCCTTCGGGGTGCTTGTTTTTAGTGAGTCCCCTTGCCTCTCACTTATCGGGGTGCTTGTTTCACGTGTGTCCCCTTGCCTCTCACGATTGGCGCCTATAACTTTATTGTAGTAAATGCTCAAATTGTGCGCCGTGTACTTCCTGGCAGTAAGCTAACAGATTCGATGGAATTGCTTTAAGTATTCTGCAGGTATTTGGGCAGCTACATCAATTATTTTCTGACGCAATTCATCTAAATTTTGAGGTTTCGTTTCGTAAACCCGATTTTTTAAATAACCCTACAAGAAAAAATCAAGTGGAGTTAAATCTGGTGACCTGGCAGGCCATTCGATCGGACCTCTTCGTCCAATCCAACGATCAGGAAAATGTTCATCTAAATAATTACGAACGTTCCGTCCGTAATGACGTGCAGCACCATCTTGCTGAAACCAAACGTGTTCCAAGTTATCGCCAGCAATCTCCCTTATTGCTGGAATTATTTCATTTCGAAGCATGTTTTCATACCTTTGAGCAGTAAGATTACCATCGATAAAGAATGGCCCAATCAAATGATTATTTATTATTCCAGCCCAAACGTTTAATTTCTGTGGGTATTGGGTTTTGCTCTCTCGCACCCAATGAGGATTCTCGTCTGCCCAATACCTGCAATTATGCCGATTACAAGTACCATTCAATTGAAATGTTGCTTCATCTGAGAATACAATGTTGTAAAGAAATTCTGGATCTTGATCTATTCTAAGCATCATGTCCTCAAAAAATTCTAAACGTCGGTCGGGATCATCTTCATTTATCTCATGAACAAGTGTCATTTGTAAGGATGCAATTTATTACTTTTCAAAATCCTGCGGACTGAAGATGTACCAATTTCTTGAGCTTGGGCAGTTCTACGAAGACTACTGTGAGGATTTTCCGTAAATGATAATAAAACATTCAACGCTTCTTCTTCGTTTGTTGAGACTTTGGTGTTCCTAATTTAGCTCGATCTTTCACAGAGCCTGTAGTTTCAAATCTTCTAACCGTTCTCTCCACAATCGATTTGGAGATAGGATCCATTCCAATTCGAAAAGTATCAATGAAAATATCTCCTGCTTCCGAGTATGACCTTTTCCTATCACGAGCCTACCATCATCAGTAATGATATTCTTTCTTGTTCATAAAGATGAGCCATTCTGAAAGAAAAAACACTTTTTCAAGTCAAATTTTTCTTTACAGATGAAGGTTCATCTGCTTGAATCAACTTAAACAGTTGAACTAATGTGTCATTTAAAAAGTACCTACCAAATGGATGAAGCACAAAAAATCACAACAAAAATAGTCCACTTTTTGTTTACGTATTTATTAATAAAGAAAAGAATTTGTTTACAAGCGGAAAGAATAAGAAAGAGTAATTTGAAGGATTGTATTATGTTAATTAAAACGATGATATTTGCATTTTGTAAAATGAAAATACGTACCATCATTGATAGACTTTTTTTCACAAATCTTATTTTCCATGTTAACAAAACCATCCATCAAGAATTAAACAATGTTACAATATTGCATTAAAATACTGTATTGAGTATGTTTATTAAATAATCTATCTATATATATAAAGAAGGATGTTTGTGGGTCTGTGCGTCTGTGGGTCTGTGTGTGGGTCTGTGGATCTGTGTGAACGTTTTTTATACAAATCTACAGTTTTATTCCGATCTTGATAAAATTTCGCATACATGACCTTTAAAGCATGAGGAAGGTCACTGTCTACCTCAGATTTCGGAAAAATAATAAATATCGATAAAAAATCGATATTCATGGTTATGGCAAGGCATATTAATGAGAAATATCTCATGACCAACAATGCAAGGCAAAGTTGGTACAACAATAGGTATCAACAATGGTATCAGCACGCAATTCACAAACACACTGCATGAACCAACAATATATATCTCATGACTAACAATGAAAGGAAAAGTTTGTGCAAGTGTAATTATCCCGGGCAACGCCGGGTACCTCTTCTAGTAAATCTATCTATATATATAAAGAAGGATGTTTGTGGGTCTGTCTGTGGGTCTGTCTGTGGGTCTGTTTTTTATACAAATCTACAGTTTTATTCCGATCTTGATGAAATTTCGCGTACATGACCTTCAAAGCATGAGGAAGGTCACTGTCTACCTCAGATTTCGGAAAAATAATAAATATCGATAAAAAATCGATATTCATGGTTATGGCAGGGCATATTAATGAGAAATATCGCATGACCAACAATGCAAGACAAAGTTTTTGCAACAATGGTATCAACACGCAATTCACAAACACTCTGCACGGACCAACAATATATATCTCATGACCAACAATGAAAGGAAAAGTTTGTGCAAGTGTAATTATCCCGGGCAACGCCGGGTACCTCTTCTAGTCTTCTATCTATATAAGGAAGGATGTTTGTGGGTCTGTCTGTGGGTCTGTCTGTGGGTCTGTTTTTTATACAAATCTACAGTTTTATTCCGATCTTGATGAAATTTCGCATACATGACCTTCAAAGCATGAGGAAGGTCACTGTCTACCTCAGATTTCGGAAAAATAATAAATATCGATAAAAAATCGATATTCATGGTTATGGCAAGGCATATTAATGAGAAATATCTCATGACCAACAATGCAAGGCAAAGTTTGTACAACAATAGGTATCAACAATGGTTTCAACACGCAATTCACCATAAACAATGAGCTCAAAATGATGATGCAATGATAAAGCAATCCTTTCCAAGAATTATAACAATGAACATAATATGATGATGCAATATGGATAAGTTTCAATTTGTAACAATGCATAGAA
>JAHWFO010092009.1:195199-232796 GCA_023313115.1 Rhysida immarginata
GGATAAGTTTCAATTTGTAACAATGCATAGAATTCCTGTTATTCAGGCTTTTCTTAGAAAAGAGAGTTCTTAGTACTTAACAATTTCTTGAAAATCTTTAAAAATGATCAGTAAATGGAGATAATGGAGAGTTAGCAGACTATTGAGAAAGAGTGGAAAGACGACAGAGGAAGCACTCCTTTAGCTCCGTGATGTATTGAGCAAATGGGAAGCAAGTAAATAGAAGAATCCGCGACCGCTAGACTGCACAAAGTGATGAATGGCCAAATTTTGCTTCAACACATCGAGAGAAGAGTGGAAATTGCAACAACACTAAGTATACATCTAAGGTAAGATTACGTGAGTACCAACAATGGTGTCAACACGCAATTCACACTACGCTCGGACCAGCAACAGATATCTCATGACCAACAATGCAAGGCAAAGTTTGTGCAACAATAGGCCCGTCGTGTTCGCATCAACCATAGCCTCAATGCGCAATTCACCAGTAACAATGAGCACAAAATTATTCAAAGAATTATAACAATGAACATAAAATGATGATGCAATGACAGAACATTCGTTTCCAAGAATTATAACAATGAACATGATGATGCAATGATAGAAAGTTCTCTTCAAAGAATTATAAGAATGAACATAAAATGATGATGCAATGACAGAACAGAAATGGATATAATAGACCATATAGATAGGGCAGTCTCTCTCGATGAGGCAAAGCAGGTACACGTGTCTTCCTTCAGCTCCCTAACAAGCGTTCAAACGATTGGGAAAAGTGTGTGTGTTCCTTAGTGTATGTGGGTGTGTGTTGTGTGTTTGGCACGTTTGAGCAGTGCATAACCTAAAAAATACATTAACTCGAATCATCAAACCAAAAAAGCATACGATTTATCTGTGTTGTGCTATTTAATAATCGTTCGAAAGAACCATATTAATTCATATCTATCGTAATGCCACCAAAGAAAAGAAAGAGCATTGGTCAGAGGAACCCTGCAGCTAAGAGACAAAATACTGTCCGGGCGTTAGAGACACCTGAAGAACGGCAGCTTCGTCTGCAGCAAGAGCATATGCGAGCTGCAACATCAAGGGCAAGAAGGGAAACGTCGGAGGAAAGAGAGCTTCGTCTGCAGCAGGAGCGTATACGAGCTGCAACGTCAAGGGCAAGGGAAACTTCGGAAGAATGAGAGCTTCGTCTACAGCAGAAGCGTGTGCAAGCTGCAACATCAAGAGCAAGGGAAACTTCGGAGGAAAGACAGCTTCGTCTACAGCAGGAACGTGCGAGCTGCAACGTCAAGGGCAAGGGAAACTTCGGTGGAAAGATAGCTACGTGTACAACGAGTTCGACGTAGAACGGAAGAATTAAGGGTGGCGAATCGACATTCTGATTTAAAATTAGCGGCATTTAATTACAATTCTGAATACGATTACTGTTATCACCCTAAAGTCCTAATAGGAAGGATGGATGTCGTATGTAACAATTGTCAAGCAAAGAAATATAAATGGGAACCACCAAGAATATGTTGCTCTAATGGAAAAGTGAAGATGCCGGCAATTAAAGAGCCTCCAGAACCACTGTTATCTTACTTATATGGTAACACAGCAGATTCCAAACATTTCCTAAAAAATATAAGGGCATACAATTCAAGCATCCAAATGACATCGTTTGGCACGTCATCAATAGTGCAAGAAGGTAGATTCATGCCTACTTTTAAGGTTCAGGGTTAAATTTATCACAGAGCTGGATCACTTCTTCCCCTTCCAGGTGAAAATCCAAAATTTCTTTAAGTTTACTTCATGGGCGATGAAATATTAGAGGCTGATGTGCTAATATATCTGGCATGCGACAAGACATCGTTTTAAGTCGGCAGATACTATTTCATTCGCACAACCACCTGCTAAAATTGTTTAAAACAGCATTAGAACGGATGCCTACAGACGAGTACAAAGTAGTCATACGGGCAGACAAGAGGCCATCTGGTGAACATGAACGGCGCTTTAACGCCCCAACCATTAACGATGTAGCCATACTCATGGTTGATCTGGAAAAGTACGATAGCCGTGACATAATTGTTCACAGACGAAATGAAAATTTGCTGAGGATTCCAGAAACACACCGTTCATATGATACTCTGCAGTATCCTCTTATCTTCTTTGATGGCGAGGATGGTTACCATAACATAAAACAAATCGATCCTCTCACAGGAAATACGACGCAAAAAAAGTATCTCCTATGGAGTTTTATGCATACCGCATTATGCTGAGAGAGGGATCCTTAAACCACACCTTACGATTCCGCCAGTTGTTTCGTCAATACATCGTAGATATGTACGCGAAAGTCGAATGTGAACGGCTTCTTTATATTAGGTTAAATCAGAAAAAACTGCGTGTTGATGATTATATTCATCTACGGGATGCTGTGGCTAATGACCGAAATGTCGCTGATATAGGAAGGATGGTAATATTACCGGCTACGTTCACTGGCAGTCAGAGACACATGCACGAATATGCTCAAGACGCTATGTCCTATGTGCGCAATCCTGGCCGTCCGGATCTTGTTGTAACCATTACGTGCAACCCTTAGTGGCCAGAGATTACAATTGAGCTTTTGGAAAGCCAATCACCGATTGATCGTCATGATTTAACAGCGAGAGTATTTAAGCAAAAACTAATCAAATTTACTTATTACGAAAACCCATATATTTGGAGAAACCCGCTGATGGATGTATTCGGTCGAATGGCAAAAGCGAGGTCTCCGCATGCACACATGTTGGTATGGCTTAAAGAAAAAATCCGACCGACTGAAATAGATGTCATAATTTCTGCTGAGCTGCCAAATCTTCAACAGGATCCACTGCTATTCGAAGTAGTGTCAAAGAACATGATCCTTGGGCCGTACGGACCTGTAAACCATAAGGCAGCGTGCATGAAAGATGGCAAATGTACTGAGAACTATCCACGACAATTCATTGATGAGACAATCAGCCAACGATGGTTACCCTTTATACAGAAGACGGAAACCTGAAAATGGGGGCTTCACAGCGACTGTTACATTTAACAACCAAAACAGAGATATCGAAATTGATAACAGATGGGTTGTGCCTTATTCCCCTCTTCTTACAAAAATGTTTCAAGCACACATCAATGTCGAGTACTGCCACATTGTTCAATCAATTAAGTACATTTGCAAATACGTCACTAAAGGCAGTGACATGGCCGTTTTCGGGTTAGCCAATGAAAATGCGGTGGATGAAGTAACTCAGTACCAATTGGGGAGATATATTAGCAGTATTGAGGCTATTTGGCGGCTCTTAAATTTTCAAATCCACGAACGATACCCAACGGTTGTCCACTTAAGCATTCACTTAGAGAACGGACAGAGAGTATACTTTACGGAAAAGAATGCTCAAGAGAGAGTGGAAATGCCTACAAACACAACATTAACAGCGTTTTTCCAGCTGTGCCAGCAAGATCCATTTGCAAAGACATTACTCTATGTCGATGTACCAAAATATCTATGTCGATGTACCAAAATACTACACCTGGAACGCGCAACGCAAAATTTTCTAAGGGAGGACGAAGGGAGCCCAAGTTCCAGGTCAAACCGACATATGCGCAACTGACGCCATTGGCCGTGTCTACACTGTTCATCCCAGCAATGCTGAGTGCTACTACCTGAGAATGTTGCTTCACGTTGTGCGAGGACCGACATTATTTAATGATCTTAAAACCTTCGAGGGACACGTGTGTGAAAGCTATAGAGAATCATGTCAGAAACACGGATTGCTTGAAAACTATCAACACTGGGACACGACATTGGCAGAGGCATCTGCCACGTGTTTCCCAAAGCAACTCAGGAGTCTTTTTGCCATTATAATCACGACGTGTGCTCCATCAAATCCACAGCGCCTGTGGGATAAATATAAAGAAAATTTAAGTGAAGACATTCTCAGAGAGGTGCAGAGAGCTAACCCTATCATTAACTCAGGTTATACAGCGGGAATAATGAAACAAGCGCTTATACTTCTTGAAGACAAATGTATCTCTATTAACGGCAAAACTCTCTTGCAGCTTGGGCTAGAGGCGCCGAATCGAAATGGTCAAGAGGTCCTAGATACTGATTTTTGAAAGGAAAGGAACTATGATATTAATGCTCTCCAGCTTTTTCTTGAAAAAAATAGACCCCTATTAGTCTCAGACTAGAGGCAAGCCTTTGACGCTGTTAAGAGGCAAGTCTCATTCAGTCTTTGGAAATGATGGCATTTGTTTCCTTGATGCACCCGGGGGAACTGGAAAAACATTTCTGATAAATATTTTGCTGACTGAGATTCGCCAAAGAAATGAAATTGCTTTGGCTATAGCATCTTCTGGGACAGCATCTACACTGTTAGTTGGTGGTCGAACAGCGCATTCAGCTCTGAAGCTACCATTGAATCTGCAGCTTTCAGAACGGCCCATTTGCAACATAAGCAAAGGCTCCAGTTTGGCACAAGTGCTCAAGCATTGCAAGCTAATCGTTTGGGGCGAATGCACCATGGCCCCTAAAAAGGCGCTAGAAGCGCTTGATCGCACTTTGCAAGACATACGGGGAAATGGGCGGCTGATGGGCGGTACTGTTGTCCTCCTGGCATGAGATTTTAGACAAACCCTGCCTCTGATTCCACGCTCTACGCCAGCCGATGAACTTCACGCCTGTCTCAAGTCCTCGGCCTTATGGAGGTAAGTGCGCAAGATGGATCTCAAGACGAATATGAGGGTTTATTTACGAGGAGAAACAAGTGCAGAGCAGTTTTCACAGCAATCGCTGTTAATTGCCAATGGAGAAGTTCCTGTCGACCCCACTACCGGTCTAATTTCGTTTCCTACAAATTTCTGCAATATGGTCTCTTCACTCGACGAGCTGATAACTAAAGTGTTTCCAGATATACAAGAAAATTACAAATCGCATTGATCGTTGTGCGAAAGGGTCATTTTAGCTCCAAAAAACGACAGCGTTAAATATGTTAACGATGTTATTCAGGAAATGCTCCCCTGCAACTCTGCCATCTTTTCATCTATTGATACAGTAATGGACATGGAGGAAGCTGTGCTAAATATGTTAAAAACCCTACAGAATTTTTAAATTGCCTCGAACCCCCAGGAATGCCGCCACATAAGCTCGCTTTAAAAAAAGGATCCCCTATCATGCTATTACGTAACCTCGACCCACCAAGGCTGTGCAATGGAACAAGACTAACCGTGAAGAATCTATTGCCGAACGTAATAGAGGCCACGATCATCACGGGGATTGCCGCAGGTGAAGAAGTATTCATTCCTCGCATTCCAATAATACCCAGTGATACAAATATGCCCTTCCATTACATGCGATTGCAGTTTCCCATACGGCTTTCATTCGCTATGAGTATCAAAAAGGCCCAGGGGCAATCGCTTGGTGTGGCAGGCATTAACTTGGAAACGCCATGTTTTTCACACGGGCAATTATATGTAGCTTGCTCAAGAGTCGGCACCCCAGATAATTTGTTAGTTTACGCCACGGACGGACAAACAAAAAACAGTGTACCGTCCAGCTTTGGAGCAAAAGTTGGGATATAAATAAAATTGTCTGGAGAGCGCATTCGAACCTCGGCTGGCGAATCCAGGCAATAGAAACCATAACAGTCTTTTTTATATACCCGAAACAATTACATGTGTTTAACTGAAGCAAATCAACCTCCTTCTTGAAGTTGTTCTGCTGACCTAGAACTATAATTATCCCGGGCAACGCTGGGTAGATCAGCTAGTCTATATACCGGGTGGGCAAGAAATAACGTAAGGTGTTCAGAGCTCGCTAGCGGGAATTCTATTAGGCCAAATGCAGTACATTTTGATGTATATACTTAGTGGAACATGCATTTGGATTTCTGCAAAAAAAAAAAAAAAATTGTACCAAAAGTCGCCATAGGGGGCGCTAATTTCAAGAAAACAATGAATACATTTGCATAAGGGCATTCCGTGTTGAGCAATCATGACAATAAAAGGCAAGGCTGAGGATTTCCCATCATTCACGAACGAATGGCCTGACGATGACGCTTACTCTGCCTGACCGGGCGTTATTAGTCAAGTTGTTTTATCAGAAGAGCGACAATGCAAGTGCTACTCTTCGTGAATTCCGGCGACTGAAAACGTTACGAAGAGGATCGATGATCATAACTAACTTACGGAAAATGATTGAACGATTTGAATCTACCGGAATTCTAGGAGTGCAACCAGGCCAGGGACGCAAACGAATCAGACAGCAACACGTTGAAGAAGTTGCAACTGCTGTTGTGGAACAGGAGATGACTACTGTGCAGGGTACCAGCAGTGCACACGCAATAGCACGCCAAACAGATATCCCATATTCGACGGTGAGGAAAATATTGCATAAGATAATGACATTTTATCCCTATAAATTCACACCTGTTCAACAATTGCTTCCTGGAGATGAACGTACCCGAACTGACTTTTCGTTGAGATTTTTAGCACATATGGAAGTGGATGATGCATGGCCATGGCAAATTTTATGGAGTGATGAGGCACATTTTTATTTGAATGGTGATATCAATACCCACAACTGCCGTATTTGGGCTGCATCAAATCCACAAGTGTGTCTGCCAACTCCTATGCATTCACCGAAACTAACAGTATGCTTCTTTCATCATCGGCCCGTACTTTTTTGAATAAATCCGTCCCTGTGGACCGGTGACTTGTTCCGTCAATTCTGCCAGGTATGCCGATATGATTGAGAATTTTGTGATACCACGATTGCAGGAAAAGGGTTGTCTGGATTCTACCATTTTTATGCATTTTTATGCCACCGCACATCGGACGTCAGGTGCAGCAGATCTTGCGAGAACGTTTTTTAGACAACAGAATAATTAGTCGTGCATTTCCCATGGTATGGCCACCGAGGTCGCCTGATCTCAACCCTTGTGATTTTTGGTTATGGGGATATTTGAAAAGCCTTGTGTATCAAGCACATGTTCCTGACCTCTCAACCTTAAAGGATCAAATAACGTTACATATCAGACTAATTAATGCAGATATGCTGCGAGCTATTGGAACAGCAAACTGGTGGTCATATTCAAACACATTTGTAATTAAAAATAAAACGTTGTTTATTGTTGTTACCAAAGGTGGTTTGTACGGTATTTGTTCATTTGACAATTAGGTATTCATTCTTTTCTTGAAATAAGCGCCCCCTATGGCGACTTTTGGTACTATTTATTTTTTTTGCAAAAATCGAAACTGCATGTTCCACTAAGTATACACACCAAAATATACTACATTTGGCCTAATAGAATTCCCGCTAGCGAGCTCTGAACACCTCACGTTATTTCTTGCCCATCCGGTATATAAAGAAGGATGTTTGTTTGTGGGTTTGTTTGTTTGTTTTTTTATAAAAATCTACAGCTTTATTCCGATCTGGATAAAATTTCGCATACATAAATTTCAAAGCATGAGGAAGGTCACTGTGTATCTTAGATTCCGAAAAAAAAATAATTATTGATAAAAAATCGATATTCATGGTTATGGTAGGGCATATTAATGAGAAATATCTCATGACCAACAATGCAAGGCAAAGTTTGTGCAAGATAGAATTCAATGCATAGAATTCCTGTTATTCAGGCTTTTCTTAGAAATAAGAATTCTTAGGACTTAACAATTTCTTGAAAATCTTTAAAAATGATAAGTAACTGGAGATAATGAGTTAGCAGACTATTGAGAAAGAGTGAAAGACGATAGAGGAATCACTCCTTAAGCACCATGCTGTATTGAGCAAATGGTAAGCAAGTAAATAGAAGAATCGGCGACCGCTAGACTACAAAAAGTGATGAATGGCCAATTTTTGCTTTAAAACATCGAAAGAAGAAAGGAAATTGCAACAACTTCAAGTGTACATCTAAAGTAAGATTACGTGAGTAAAAAATTATTTAGACCTGAAGGCATCCTTAAAGAGGTCCATCCAATGTGAGCCTTTAAAAAAATTTTTTTCGGTAAATCAAGTCCCGGTATATCACCTAGAATGGATTTTTTCAGTGAAGTGGTAAATTCCTGTCTTTCGGATTTTTCTTAGAATGGATAATCCTTTTGCTCTATATTGTAGTGATTGAGTTATTATTTAACCAATCTGGAGCTTTAATTTAGCTTTTTGAGGTTGTTCTGTTTATCTACAAGCGTAATTATCCCGGGCAACGCCGGATCCTCTGCTAGTCTATCTATCTTCTATATATATAAAGAAGGATGTTTGTGGGTCTGTCTGTGGGTCTGTCTGTGGGTCTGTCTGTGGGTCTGTCTGTGGGTCTGTTTTTTATACAAATCTACAGTTTTATTCCGATCTTGATGAAATTTCGCATACATGACCTTCAAAGCATGAGGAAGTTCACTGTCTACCTCAGATTTCAGAAAAATAATAAATATCGATAAAAAATCGATATTCATGGTTATGGCAAGGCATATTAATGAGAAATATCTCATGACCAACAATGCAAGGCAAAGTTTGTACAACAATAGGTATCAACAATGGTATCAGCACGCAATTCACAAACACACTGCATGAACCAACAATATATATCTCATGACCAACAATGCAAATAAAAGTTTGTGCAACAATAGGTATCAACAATGGTTTCAACACGCAATTCATCAATAACAATGAGCTCAAAATGATGATGCAATGATAAAGCAATCCTTTCCAAGAATTATAACAATGAACATAAAATGATGATGCAATATGGATAAGTTTCAATTTGTAACAATGCATAGAATTCCTGTTATTCAGGTTTTTCTTAGAAAAGAGAGTTCTTAGTACTTAAAAATTTCTTGAAAATCTTTAAAAATGATCAGTAGCTGGAGATAATGAAGAGTTAGCAGACTATTGAGAAAGAGTGGAACGACGACAGAGAAAGCAAACCTTTAGCTCCGTGCTGTATTGAGCAAATGGGAAGCAAGTAAATAGAAGAATTGGCGACCGCTAGACTACCCAAAGTGATGAAAGGCCAAATTTTGCTTCAACACAGCGAGAGAAGAGTGGAAATTGCAACAACATCAAATGTACATCTGAAGTAAGATTATCTGAGTAAGAAATTATTGGAGCGGTCCATCCATTGTGAGCCTTTAAAAAGATTTTTTTCGGTAAATCAAGTCCCGGTATATCACCTAGAATGGATTTTTTCAGTGAAGTGGTAAATTCCTGTCTTTCGGATTTTTCTTAGAATGGATATTCCTTTTGCTCTATATTGTAGTGATTGAGTTATTATTTAACCAATCTGGAGCTTTAATTTAGCTTTTTGAGGTTGTTCTGTTTATCTACAAGCGTAATTATCCCGGGCAACGCCGGATCCTCTGCTAGTCTATCTATCTATCTATATATATAAAGAAGGATGTTTGTCTGTGGGTCTGTGGGTCTGTGTGTACGTTTTTTATACAAATCTACAGTTTTATTCCGATCTTGATAAAATTTCGCATACATGACCTTTAAAGCATGAGGAAGGTCACTGTCTACCTCAGATTTCGGAAAAATAATAAATATCGATAAAAAATCGATATTCATGGTTATGGCAAAGCATATTAATGAGAAATATCTCATGACCAACAATGCAAGGCAAAGTTGGTACAACAATAGGTATCAACAATGGTATCAGCACGCAATTCACAAACACACTGCATGAACCAACAATATATATCTCATGACTAACAATGAAAGGAAAAGTTTGTGCAAGTGTAATTATCCCGGGCAACGCCGGGTACCTCTTCTAGTCTTCTATATATATAAAGAAGGATGTTTGTTTGTGGGTCTGTTTGTCTGTACGTTTTTTATACAAATCTACAGTTTTATTCCGATCTTGATGAAATTTTGCGTACTTGACCTTCAAAAGATGAGGAAGGTCACTGTCTACCTCAGATTTCGGAAAAATAGTAAATATTGATAAGAATCGATATTCATGGTTATGACAAGGCATATTAATGAGAAATTTCTCATGACCAACAATGCAAGGCAAAGTTTCTACAACAATAAGTATCAGCACGCAATTCACAAAACACTGCATGGACCAACAATATATATCTCATATACAACAATGCAAGGAAAAGTTTGTGTAACAATAGGTCCATCGTGTTCGCATCAACAATGGTATCAACGCGCACTTCACCAATAACAATGAGCACAAATTGATGATGCAATGTTAAAGCAATCTTTCCACGAATTATAACAATGAACATAAAATGATGATGCAATATGGTAAGTTTCAATTTTTAACAATGCTTAGAATATCTAGTATCATAGAAAAGAGAGTTCTTAGTACTAACAATTTCTTGAAAATCTTTAAAAATGATCAGTAATTGGAGATAACGGAGAGATAGCAGACTATTGAGAAAGAGTGGAAAGACGACAGAGGAAGCACTCCTTTAGCTCCGTGCTGTAATGAGTAAATGGGAGGCAAGTAAATAGAAGAATCGGCGATCGCTAGACTACACAAAGTGATGAATGGCCAAGTTTTTCTTCATGACATCGAGAGAAGAAAGGGAATTGCAACAACATCAAGTGTACATCTAAAGTAAGATTACGTGAGTAAGAAATTATTTAGACTAGCAGCGGCATATATGGAAAGGTCCATCCATTGTGAGCCTTTCAAAATTTTTTTTTCGAATTTTCATTAAGAATTTTTATTGTAAATTAAATCTAAGCGTTTTCTTATGTTTATTTTTAAGATATTTTAAAATTTAATCTAAAAAAATAAAAGTTCGAGCCGCGCCGGAGTTATCGCATAGCTTATTTTCTAGCACAGCAGATCCAAACATTTCATTAAAATATTATTTGACTATATTCTTTGGAAATGTGTATATTTTGGAAACTGAAATGTTGATAATATGATGACTGAACGTTCGTTTCCAAGAATTTTTATTATGAGCATAGAGTGAAGATGCAATGACAGAACATTAATACGGCAGCGTCTATTGATTAAACATAGGAGTCACTCGTGTCTCAGTCTCAAACGTCCAGACGACTGGCAAAAGTTTGTGCTGAAAAGAAAAGACAGAACGAGTACTGGTCAGACAAACTCTGCAACTAAAACAGAAAAGGCTATACGAGCATATGAAACATCTGAACAACGGGAATTTCAAATAGAGCAACAGGGTATAAAATCTTCTAAGTCAAGAGCAAGAAAAACTTGAGTCTAAAGTATCTGGTGATGCTCCGCAGTGGTGAGGCAAGTCAAGAAGAATTTAGATGCTCCGGTATATAACATGGACTTCCTGTTTTTCGTATTTTTCGTGGAATGGATAGTCCCTTTGCTCTGTGTTGTATTGATTAATTTATTATTTAACCAATTGGGAGTTATAATCTAAGTTTTTGAGATCTATCTCTTTACATACAAGTGTATTTAACCCGGGTACCTCTTCTAGTCTTGTACATACAGGGTGTTTTTGAATTGAGTACAGATTTTTTGGGTAATGACAGAAGAGGTCTTTAGAAGTATTTTTTGTCATATGAACATGGGGTCCCCGCAGCTCCGTTTACTTACAATACTGCATTGAACCATCAAATGACATCGAGTCGCAGTGTGCGTTGGTAGGCCTAGATTATTTTATTTTTAACAATTAACACAAGCAATCTACTATAATAACTTGCAAAGAAATTTCAAGGTGGACGTGCTTGTTTGTTGAAAAGTCTTTGGTCAAACTTCGTTAAGGAGATTCCATGGTATCCAGCCCCTTTGTAAAATCCGATTAGTCCATATGTAAATGAACTAATCGCATTCTGGGAAAGCAGTAGGTAAAGATTTGTTTTAAAAAGTTCACTTGATGTAGTTTTTACATGTGTAAAATAATCTAGGCCTACCAACGCACACTGCCTCCCGGTGTCATTTGATTGTTCAATGCAGTATTGTAAGTAAACGGCGCTGCGGGGACCCCATGTTCATATGAAAAAAATACTTCTAAGGACCTCTTCTATCATCTCCCAAAAAATCTGTACTCAATTTAAAAACACCCTGTATATGAAGAAGGATGTTTTTTTGTTTGTGAATTTGTGGGTTTGTTTGTGGGTTTGTTTGTTTCTTTTTTATACAAATCTACAGTTTCATTCCGATCTTGATAAAATTTCGCATACATGACCTTCAAAGCATGAGGAAGATCACTGTCTACCTTATATTTCGAAAAAACAATAATTATTGAAAAAAAATCGATATTCATGGTTATGGCAGGGCATATTAATGAGAAATATCTCATGACCAACAATGCAAGCAAAGTTTGTGCAACATTAGGTATCAACACGCAATGCACCAACACTATGCAAGGATTAGCAATATATATCTCATGATCAACAATGAAAAGCAAAGTTTGTGTAACAATAGGCCCGTCGTGTTCGCATCAACAATGGTATCAACGCGCAATTCACCAATAACAATGAGCACAAAATGCTGATGCAATGATAAAGCAATCCTTTCCAAGAATTATAAAAATAAACATAAAATGATGCTGACATATGCGTAAGTTTCATTTTGTAACAATGCATAGAATTCCTGTTATTCAGGTTTTTCTTAGAAAAGAGAGTTCTTAGTACTTAACAATTTCTTGTAAATCTTTAAAAATGATCAGTAACTGGAGATAATGAGTTAGCAGACTATTGAGAAAGAGTGAAAGACGACAGAGGAAGCACTCCTTTAGCTCCGTGCTGTATTGAGCAAATGGTAAGCAAGTAAATAGAAGAATCGGCGACCGCTAGACTACACAAAGTGATGAATGGCCAATTTTTGCTTCAAGACATCGAAAGAAGAAAGAAAATTGCAACAACTTCAAGTTTACATCTAAAGTAAGATTACGTGAGCAAAAAGTTATTTAGACTAGAAGGCATCCTTGGAGAGGTCCATCCATTATGAGCCTTTAAAAAAAATTTTTTCGTTAAATCAAGTCCCGGTATATCACCTAGAATGGATTTTTTCAGTGAAGAGGTAAATTCCTGTCTTTCGGATTTTTCTTAGACTGGATAGTCCCTTCGTTCTATATTGTAGTGATTGAGTCTCTATATTTAACCAATTTGGAGGTTTAATTTAGCTTTTTGAGGTTGTACTGTTTACCTACAAGCGTAATTATCCCGGGCAACGCCGGGTCCTCTGCTACTTTTACATAAAAATGACGCATTTCCTTGTAATTTAAATGTTGTTGCTCATTCCAAGACTACAAAACAGAGGTTACTTACATACAGCAGGAATAGCAAGGGCAATTAACCAAGGTCTGGACACCAGTACACGCAATGCTATCGCCATTTTGGGGCTAAAAGTTTGGTTAATAGTATACATAATAGTATACAGAAAATTATTTATTCCAAACATGTATGTGCTTTTATCTCCACACATTTTTTAACTATATATTTTTTGTTCAAATCACTGGCAACAGAGAAAAAAAGGTTCTTTTTTCAAAACTCTCATTTAACCCTCGTTATAACGAATTGTTTGTTGTGGCATTTAGACAATTCGTAGTAATGAATTATACCCTTAGAACACGAACCAGTGAACCGATTTAGATGAAAATTTTTTAAAATGCATTGTCATCGGTCCTGCGTATATGTATCAAATTCCAGCTCTCTACCTTGTCGGGAATTAGGTTTAATATTGGTTACAAGATTTGACCTAAACAAGCTAACAAACATTGAAAGTTAAATAAAAGCTTTTAAAAATATGAAGCCTTACCGAATAATATGATTTTAAAATTAAAGCTGCAATTTCATGTAGATATTGCGAAAGAAACTAAGCGACAGTGACGTGAAATCTTTTTGAAAGACTCAAAATGGCCGCCGCCGCAATCAATCATGGTATCGTGTCCAGACCTTATGTTTATTGACCTTGAGGAATAGGTTGATTTAAATACCAAATCTATCCACCAGATGGCAGCCCCTACGGTTTATGAATTTTGTTCCAGTTTATGTACAAATCTTTTGTGAAGACGAAAGTTAAAGATTAGACAGAAAATCTTCAGTTAATAGGAGCGAAGACTGACGGAAATAAACAAATATTGACTTACAGTGAGCAAATTTTATAATGAATTAAGATTTACGAAAGTGGCGATGCTAAATATTGGGTAGGCTATGACATCTAATTTTACCTCACAGAATTTTTCGATCTGTAGGAAACTCATGAAACTTGAGATTTTTGTTTTTAACATTGTTGTTTGAACACTGTGGTACGGAACAATTTACATGCATGTTCCTATACAGTATTCTTAACATTACCGAGATTCTCTCCTCATTTGGATCATAGCATCATAACTTCAGATATATAAAGCGTCGGCGCTGCCATCTATACTTAAAGCAACCTATAGCTCAAAGAAAGCAGCTTTTGGATTTCGATAAGGGTATAATTGTTGGGTGCCACCTGGCAAGCATAAGTGTTAGAGAGACGTCAACCCTGCTAACCATCTCCAAATTATCCGTTCAAAACGTCATCCGGGTGTGAAAGATAAGGGTATGACAAGTGTTCAGCTCAGGGCCAGAATACCCAATATGTCGGCTAGAGATTAAAGAGTTCTACGCAGTGTAATCACTGCAAACCATAAAACATCGGTTGATAGACTGACAACAACCTTCATAGAGTCCAGTGGGACAACTGTAAACACCAGTGCTAGTCGCAGGGAACTGCATTCACTGGGTTTTCCTGAGAAAGCTACGGCCCACACACACACACACCTTAAATCAGCAGCTCCCACGCAGTGAGTAGATTGCTTTGGTGCAAAGAGCGACGCCACTTAACTCTGGAGCAATGGCGAATAGTTGAATGGAGTGATGACTCATGATACACCATCTACCAGTCAGATAGAAGGATATTGGGTATGGCTAATGCCCAGAGACCGTCATCTGGCAAGGTGTGTAGTTCGCACAGTGAAGTTTGGAAGAGGGTCAGTGATGATGTGGGAATGCTTTTTACGGTTTGCTGTGGGACCAATCGTTTCTGTGGCTGGTTAACTGAGCGCAGAGCGTTGCTAAGATATCCTGGTCAACATCTCACTCTCTGCTGTCTGGCAGTACTTTAGAAATGGCCTTTTCTCTTTTAACATGATAATGCACGTTGACAAAAAGCAAGGCTTGTAAGTAAATGGTTTGATATGAAATGGGAGTACAGGAGGCTTGCCTGCACAGAGCCCCGATCTCAACCTGATTGGACATCTTTGATTTCACACAGGAGCAGAGCGCCCGAAATCTGTAATTGAACTGTCGAAGGCACGTTTGGCAGAATGGCGAGAAATTCCCTCAGAAACATATCAAAACTTGTGAACAATATGCCCGTCAGAATAGAGGGTCTGATAGCAGCAAAAAGTAGACCAACTAGATACTCTCACAGTAATTTTCTAAGTATTCCCATTGAATTAGTGGTGTCCCATGAATTTTGAGAAGTGTACATTGTTGTGTCCGCCAACGGGATACGGGCACACCAGCTACTTGGTTGTCAAACCTACGGTTCCTATAAAAAACAAATTCTAATTAATTATATTTAGGAGTGATTCAACAAATATCAGCAAAACAGCAGCAATATTCAACTCCAAATGAATTGGATCCCCTTTAAATAAACGTGGACAAAATTTATTCGCAAATTACAAAATCACGTCTTGAATCTGTTCAAGCCCAAGAAGTAATTCAAAAGAAAAAAAGTAAATAATAACTTAGTATAATTCAATTAAAAGTGGATCTCCAACAAACAAAGGAATTGAAGATTATGGTAATTAATAAGAGTGTCAAATTGAAAGTTTGAATTGTATCACTATTCAGTTAACAGGTAATCAGAATTCGTTAGTCTTTGTGTTCACTTAATTATCACAATTTTTTCTCTTAATCAGGCTTCTACTTTTTTGGTTCAGGTAAAGAAACGGGTTGAGCACCTTATATTATGCTAACTTATCTTTGGTTTAAATATTTTTCCAACAACGAGATTCAGAAAAACTGAATATGACAGGGCAAGGTAAACTATCAATCTTCAGAGTCGATCTTTGTGTTGTCGTAAAACAAATACTACACTACTGTTTATAAAAATCGCAACACCCTGATGGAATGGTCTAATCCATATGCAATTTGCAATATTTGCATACAATGAGTCAGAGTATAAATGATTAGATTTTCAGAGTAATTGCTTGAAAGAACACCATGCCTCGACGACGACGAAGGGTACCATATCAACAGCTGACAGACTTTGAAAGAGGATGCATAATTGGTCTGCGTGAAGCGGGATGGTCGTATCGTGACATTGCTGCTCGTGTAGGACGTAATGCAACGACAATTATGCGTGCATGGAGGCAGTGAGGCGAAGAGAACAGGGCACACCGAAGACCAGGCTCAGGAAGACCCAGCACGACGACACCGCGAGATGACAGACACCTCTTTCGAATGTGTGTAGCAGATCGTACAGCCACTTCCACAGTGTTAGCACAACAGTGGGGTGCTACAGTAGGCAGGACAATGTCTGCTAGCACTGTACGACGCCGTTTGATTTCCAGAGGATTGATGGCACGAGTACCATTGTTGCGGATTCCTTTGACTCAAAACCACCGGCGCCTCAGGTTGCAATGGGCCCATCAACACCAACAGTGGCAAGCTGAATGGCAACAAGTTGTGTTTTCGGATGAGTCAAGGTTTAACTTGCAGCACCATGACGGCAGGATACGAGTCAGAAGACATCGTGGCGAGCGCGACCTTCCAGAATGCATCCTGCAGCGTCATTCAGGACAAACGCCAGGGGTGATGGTGTGGGGTGCAATCAGTTACCATGGCCGTTCCCGTCTGATCAGAATCCATGGCAATCTGAACAGTGACCGGTACATCAGGGAAGTTGTGCAACCCGAGGTCATCCCCTTCCTGCAGAACCTTCCAGGCGCTGTATTCCAACAGGACAATGCCCGACCGCATGTGGCCAGAAATGTCCTCGCCTTTTTCCAAGCACATCAGACGCCCTTGTTCCCCTGGCCTGCTCGTTCACCAGACATGAGCCCAATCGAACATGTGTGGGACAGGGTTGCTCATCGATTGGCTCGTCAGACGCCTGCAGCAGCAACTGTGGATGAACTGTATACCCGTGTAGACAGAGCATGGCAGGACATTCCCCAGGCCCTTATTCAGAGCTTGTTTGACTCAATGCCACGACGTTTAGAGGCTGTAATTGCATCCCACGGTGGTTTCACCCGATACTAATGTGACAATAAAACGCATTGTATTGACCTGAAAATCTAATGGTTTCTTTTCTGACCCATGATATGCAAATGCTCCAAATTTAATGCAGATTGGGCTATTCCATCAGGGTGTTGCGATTTTTATAAACAGTAGTGTAGATTTAAGGCTGACGATATAGTAAATCGAGAGGGGCGGGGACTACTACTGTAATGTTTTGAGAACGTTAATAGCCAATTTTAGAATTTAGAATATTTAAAGTAATTATGTAAATGAGTCATTCTGTATTCGCATGCTTAATTGTTTAATTGGGAATTCGGAATTACGAGATATAAAGTTTGGAAGAATTTAACGTAAAGTAGAATTGAATAAAGTTTATTTTATTATTTATTTTTCTGCGTGGGTTTAAGAGTCGCTAATAAAGAACCACTTCTGCGTTTGACAAAGAGGGAGAAACTTAGATTCATTTTACATTTCATTGTTTGGTTGTTGTACTCTTGTTCAAGGACCTGAAGAGTATTGCTAGAGTTAGCCAAATATGCAAGAAACGAATTTGAGAACAGGATGTTGGATAGAAAGAAAGTAAGAAAGACAAAAGCAAGAATTGAATTTTAGAATCTGAATTGAATAAACAGGCGACTGGTGATCACGTGAATGTTAAGATCTCGTAAGTATAGAAACAGTTAGAGTAGGTGTCTCTAAACCTTGATTAGCAAGGAGATTCACTTTTCTTTTGATGGGTGACCAGCGTTTTCCAACGTTTTGATTAGCTATCGAAATCGAATCTGTTTTGTCAGTAATTCTAAGTAGTCAATAGTGATTTAGCTTTCGCGTTAGCCGTTTGCGGTATGATTTATTTAATTCGTCACTCAACTGGGTATCTAGCGATCCCAGTTGAGGAACTCAAAAAGGTTAGGTTTATGTCAGTTTCAATTAGTATTTTAATCATGTTAACACCGAAGTTTAGTTTTAATATTACTCGCGTCGAAGAGTCTTAAAAGGAGTAACTATGACAGAGCAAGTGTTCCAAAATGAGAGATACGCATGTTACCGATCGTCCCCTGACACGCAGCCACCCGAAATGGAACTAGTTTCGCCGCCGATCCTTCTTCAAGCCACGTCACTAGAGGAGACCCTACAATCGATGTCTCAGGCCAAGAGCAGAGCGATTGAAAAGATATGGTAGAGCTTATACTCATTCATGTCTCAGTGGCAATTCTTTTGATTTCTATCTTGTTTTCATGCACTGTATCACTATACACTTATATTATTCATAATTGAGAACGGAACATTTAACATTTAATTTGATCACATAGTGGGAAAAACAGATACACTTAAATTTGTAATATTAGGCTCGTTGTTTAGAGAACTTCAATATTATATTCTCCTTAAATTCTTAACTGGTTCAGACAAGCCTTTTGCTAATTTTCATTAAATCTTAGAAACCATGCTTTATATATGGACGTCAGAAGTATTCAGATTCAATTTGGTAAATTTCATTTGTATTTAGTAATTATTAATTCAGTCATTCTAGTTTTACATTAAGATTCCATTTAAATATTTTACATTTCGATTCACACATTAAGTAAGGTTCACAAAAATTCATTCGGTTTTATGATCACTATTATTCAAAGAAAGTACCAATCGTTACCTCGTAAATATTTATCTGTTCAGATCTTAAAATTGATGTGTTAATTATTTTTCATAATCCAAATTGATTGCCAAGTTATTACATTGAAATTATGTTCTATATTCTCTGAATTACGATTCTCTTAATTGATACAACTTAATACAAGTTTTCATTGTTACAATCTGAATTATACATATTTTAAAATGCCATGATTTGATATCCAATTATTTGAATTTCATTCTTAATATTTCCTACCATTTTTATTATCACTTTAACAAACGTTTATTGTTTTATATATCTTTTGTTAAGACCATTTCAAGTGCCTTAAATATCTCTCTTCATTGGCCGACCCTGGCATCGGGAGATTTCTAGTTATGTAAGTGGGATAAAGGGACCATCCATAAATTACGTCACACGAATTTCATGATTTTTTGGACCCCTCCCCCGTCCTTGTCACAGATGGTCACATTTGCGTGACCCCCCTCCCCTAGTGTGACGTCACATATTTTGCAATTTTAGTATTAGAAATTATTAAATTAAAACAGCACTTCCAGAATTATTTATATATTTCTATTTAAAATCTTTTTTCATCAAATCGACAATAAATTAAACATTTTAGAAAATTTACAAT
This sequence comes from Rhysida immarginata, assembly GCA_023313115.1. Classification (NCBI taxonomy): domain Eukaryota; kingdom Metazoa; phylum Arthropoda; class Chilopoda; order Scolopendromorpha; family Scolopendridae; genus Rhysida; species Rhysida immarginata. The sequence continues at coordinate 214,622 of JAHWFO010092009.1, forward strand.
ACAACCAATCAAATGAACGATCAAAATTTAATCATCTTATGTCCATGGACTTTGAACCCATTTCTTTATATTATTTATGACAGGTACGGCAGCTTCTTCGTTCTCGATTTGATAATGTTAGGAACATTCGATGTGCCAACATCTTCTTCATCCAAACATGTAGCATTGTCATCGTTTATCAAACAAAGAACTTCCCTGGCACGTTCCAAAGGCGGCCAACGTGCTCACCTAAAGCCGCATTTACATACACGCGAGAAAGATTTGTTTACGCGAGAAAAGTTCTGGCGCTTTCTCTCACTTTTGGCGCGCTGCTGCGAGAGACGTTCAATTCAGCGAGAACCGCATGCCCTGTCCAAATAACTCATTTCTTCTCTAACTCAATGGCGCGAGAGATTACTCGACGAAGAAAAAGGAGGCTGCTGCTGCTGCACTTGAAAATGCTTCTGATGCTGAAAAATCTTCAAAGGAAGCCTTACAAACGAAGCCAGATTTTTTAAATTTAAATTTTGCGCCAAAATGTCGAAAGAAATCTTAAATGAATAAGAAAAATTGTTCTTCCATAATGTATTTTTATATAAAATGAGTAATAAATGATAACTGTATATACAAGTTGAATAATTTAATAATAGTTGGTTATTTGTAGTAAGTAATTCGGACAATAATATTAACAATTTGTACTCAGATTTGTTCAATGTTTGTGATTTTTGTTATTATTATTATTATTATTATTATTATTATTATTATTATTATGGAAGAACACAAAAAACAATCTGAATGTGATGTAAGCTCAAATTTGCATGTAAGAAACTTCATTAAAAGAGTTTCCTTTATACGTATATCAAACGTTATAAATTTGTTTTAAAAATCTTCTCTATATATAAAGAAGGATGTTTGTTTGTTTGTGGGTTTGTTTGTTTGTTTGTTTGTTTTTTATACAAATCTACAGTTTTATTCCGACCTTGATAAAATTTCGCATACATGACCTTCAAAGTATTAGGAAGGTCACTGTCTACCTCAGATTTCGAAAAAATTAATAATTATTGATAAAAAATCGATATTCATGATTATGGCAGGGCATATCAATGAGAAATATCTCATGACCAACAAAATGCAAGGCAAAGTTTTTGCAACAATAAGTATTAACAATGGTATCAAAACGCAATTCACAAACACTCTGCTCGGACCAACAATATATATCTCATGACCAACAATGCAAATAAAATTTGTGCAACAATAGGTATCAACAATGGTGTCAACACGCAATGCACCAACAACATGCAGGGACCAACAATATATTTCTCATGACCAACAATGTAAGGCAAAGTTTGGCAATATAGAATTCAATGCATAGAATTCCTGTTATTCAGGCTTTTCTTAGAAAAGAGAATTCTTAGTACTTAACAATTTCTTCAATATCTATAAAAGTGATCAGTAACTGGAGATAATGAGTTAGCAGACTATTGAGAAAGAGTGAAAGACGATAGATGAAGCACTCCTTTAGCTCCCTGCTGTATTGAGCAAATGGTAAGCAAGTAAATAGAAGAATCAGCAACAGCTAGACTACACAAAGAGATGAATGGCCAATTTTTGCTTCAAGACATCGAAAGAAGAAAGGAAATTGCAACAACATCAAGTATACATTGGCTGGTATCTGGGCACTTTCTCGCTCTTGCGCCAGAGCTAGACTTTTCTATTTCAAACAGAAAACACTGGCATCACCTTTTCTGGTGCCAGTTTCGTCCACTCGCGCGAGAAATAACCCTGGCGTATATGTGAATGGCTTTGCGAGAACCGTATCTGGCGTGAATAGGTCTTTTTCGCTTATATGTGAATGCGGCTTAGGGGTAAAACGAGCGTGAACTCGCACGGCCGTCACGTGCTAAAAAGTGATACAAAAAAATTTAAACCTTATAATACAAGGATGAATCAAAAAGTAAGATACACTCAGGACCATCAGCCGATATCGTTCGCCGTTTTTAAGGATGTTGGCTATATGTCTATAATTGCAATGTGTTCACGCGTTTACTGCGTACGCAAGAGTATTGTTGTCATTGTGCAGCAACTGGTTGTACAATCCAAGTTGGAGATTCGCGGAACAGTCCGTTTTTTGTGGGCGAAAGGCTTAAATTGCATTGAAATCCTTCAAGAAATTTGCAGAGTCTACGGGAATAATGTGATTTCTGTCCTGCAATTGTGAAGTGATGCCAGCAGTTTGAAAATGGGCACTCAGATTTGACGGACGAATACCACGCAGGAAGACCATCCTCATCCAACTCTACCGAGCACATTGCCCGCGTTAATGAGATGATTCTGGATAGTTGACGAATCAGAATTAAAGAAATCCCAGAACGCTTAGTGTTTCTTATGGGAGTGTGGTGACATGGTTGAGAAACGCTGGAGCGGATTTTTACTGCAGCGGCATGGAAAAGTTAATTTGACTTTCAGACAAGTTTTTACAATTGTTGTCTGATTAAATAGAAAAGTGAAATAAATAGTGCACGTTTCCTCAGAATGTGCTTATGGGATCTTAACTTGCATTTGTTTTTACTGTTTCAGAGTGTAACTTACTTTCTGATTCACCCTCGTATTATAATATTGATAAAGTTGTTAATATTTTAAAGTTTTTCGTTAGAGTTGAAGTTTAGAGTTTTAATACTTTATACTTATACGAGGCTAATGAGAAATACAGGCTCTGGCACTGAAAAGTCACCTGACTAAGATAGGCCTATTAACAATCCAACCTTCATTGTTTCCAACAAAGGAAAAAACACTGTTTGGTAAAATACAAGATGCTAAAAATGAAAGTTACATTTTAATAGGTCAGTTGACTTTTCAGTGCCGAAGCCTGTCTTTCTCGTTAGCGTCGATATTTATACATGTGATGTCGCGAAGGTTATGACTTCCTACCTCCCCCTTAACGTGTGACGTAATTTATGAATAGCCCCAAACATATATAAATAAATTTGTGAATATTATAATTCACTGGCGCAGTCTTTTCTAAATTATCCAGATTATTCATTCGACCACTTTCCATAATTATTATCCCTGAATCCTTACATTATGTAGTGGCTCTAACCTTTCACTCAATCATTCAAACGGGTCAGGAAGGGACAGATTAGTATGAAGAAGGTATATGCGTTTTGACTCTTCAGAAACAGCCATTCTAAAGGTAACCAATCTAAATTTTGAACACACAGGGTGTCCAATGTAGCCTGTACCAGCGAAGGTCTGTGGTCTGGAGACACCAATACTTATCGATTGGACCCCATGTATGTACCGCGATTTTTTGCAGTTTTCGAGATATGAATTTTTTTTTGTATTATTTTCAGATTTTTTTTACAATTTTGGACGGTTTTAGCTATAACTTTTTCTGTGAAGTGATTCTTTTGAGATTTTCTTTGTTAGTATTATGGCTAGCATGTGTGTTCGTCTGTAACAACACTAACCATCAAAATTCTAACTACTACTAGCTCAGATTTTGAACACAAAATTAAAATTTCTGATTGAGAGAAATTGTTATTTGATTTCAACTTGAAAAAAAAATTACTTAACCCTGACTGAATAAATTCCTGATAATTTTAAAAAGTTTATGGGTTCCTTAGCTCCAAAATAACACAAAAAAGTTGGCAAGCTACGCTCTTTAACGGTCTAATATGATTAAGGGGGAATTCCACTTACATGTGGAAAATCCCCACTGCAAAAATTTGAGACGAGCAGATCTTGCTCACTATAACTAACAATGATTTAGTAACTAAGACGGGAACCGCATTAACAATTGAAACGCGTTACGGATCCGCGTCGTATTAGAGCCATAAAATTTTCCAGTTCCAATTTTCCAGTTCCAAAGTCAAAATTTCGAAAGTAGGCTAAGCGGCTTTGCTTGAAGGCTTGCTTCGTTTCTAATAGTAGGTTTCCTGGATCACGCTTGTATCTCGCTAACCTTACAGTCCACAAGAAGTCCCGCGTTTACGCAACGCATTGATCATCTGAAACCAGCCCGCACGGGAAGCTGCGGAATAAAATAACGAGAACATTAATTACGTTCTGCTGTCGACGCGTATAAATTGCCATACATGTATATAGCAAAAGCAAAGATCCTTAGGACTAACACCCGTTAAAACGAGAACCTAACTTGCCCTCTTAAAAACAAACTAGCAATCCCCTTTGTCCCACTCATTTACTGCTATGACAATTAAGTAATGCAATGGACAATAGTTATCTTATATTTTTGAAACTATTAATTTTATATGAAAGTTACGCTTGAAGCTGCTTTAGCCCACGCGAAAATACTAAAGACCAGCATAAGAGCGGAGAGCGAGAGCTGAGAATGTTAGCGGGGTCTCGTCTGTTTGCTATAGACCGCCAACCAACAAAACATCTTTCAGCGATATTGTTTCGCTGAAGAAATTCTAAGTAAAATTGGCTTACCTCGAAAGTAGGGCAAAGGTGCCTAGACTCTCCAGTTTAAACGCTGAACTGGTCCAGGGAAAGATACCGGCAATGTCGTCGGTTGGGGAAAATGGCGTCAATTCCTCTTCGGGATATACGCCGTAGCAGCCTCATAACGAAGATACAACCACCAGAAACGTCTCACAGGAAGACGATAGGAAACGTATCTCTTTCCCGGGACTCCAGGAAAATTGTTGGCTTGAAATAAGAGCTGTCTTCTGCTCGGTGGGAGCGCTGAATTTTCCTTCCTTGATATGGCTGCTGAGGCAGAGCAGTCGGATTCCTTCGACGCAGTTCTCGGCTTGTTTGGGCTTAATTTTCCCTCGTAGAGAACGAAGTCGTCCGCTCGCGACATTGTAGAAACTGGCGACGAAACCTCTCCAGACGAACTCTAGACATTCGCAGCTGGAGAAATAACTGAAGTAGCACAATTAGTCATAAAAGAATAATGCGTCGCATTAGGAAAGCTCACGCGGGGTTGGGAGTCTGTTAAGCTGGCGCACGCATTTGCTTCACTTGCTTTTCTCCTCGCTGGCCTCCTTAACGCTCTCGTCCTCGGTTCGCCTTTTTTTTCTCTTTCATGAGAAATAGGCGCGTTCTTTAAGGGCGACCTTTCTTTCGCAATCTCGGTAGCCAAGTCCCCTTTTCGCAGCTCCCGCTCAACCGCCTTTTTTCCTTTGCGCATTTTCTTGCGCCGATTTCTCTCCTTCCTTCCGCAATCAGGGATCATATATACGCAAAGGTCTCTTGATTTAGGAAGGTGCCATCTATTGTCATCGGATGGCGACAGACAAACTCCAGCATTATTTCTCAGTTTGTTTTGCTGACTGAGAATACTGGAGCCTGAAATTGTCGCAATGTTTATAGTGCGGTAATATACCTCATTGCGCAGTATTCTGTGCATTGTAGTGCGAGGAACTCTTGTGAAAGAAGGACAAAAGGGTTAACACAAACAAGTATTTTTTATTATTATTGTTATCTACCTTTCGAAGTTTCGGACAATTATGTTCCGGACCTTTGGAAGGCGTGCGTGGGGCCAAAGCCAACACGTAAAGACCTTTTAAACAATTATTATTATTGTTATTTACCTGTGCGTCGTTGAATTACTCTCATACTCGTAGAGGGATTTCTTGCAACTTCTTCCAAAACAACGTCAATGCGGTCAGGATCTATCGATTTACCTTCACCAAATCGTCGACCGCTCAATCCGGGTAAGCGACATTCCATGTAGGAATTGTGCACGCGAAGAAAAACATGTCGGTCTGGATAAGTCGTAGGTTAGCGCCCTCCTCTGCGTATCAACATGTCCCGGTACAATCTCGCAGCAAGCCCGGCATTTCCTCATGCGTAGCTGTAATAATAATGCATTTCTGCATAATCCCGTTGGGAGTACGCCATAGTAACAACGCACAATATTAAAGTCCAGTAAACGTGCCGAGTTGTTGTTCCAGGGAATTAAAATGTCCAAATGAGTATGCAATCAAAGTCCAAAACACAAGCCACGTACACAAAATCCAATAATACACAGTAAGGTACGAGCGAGCGCAAGAGTAGGCTATTAACGACTGACGATGACGAAAGAATAAAGCGCGTTCCTAGAGAGAGAAATGTAGGCGGTGCTTTTGTCATTCTTATTGTTGTCTCTTTTCAACACTACCTGCTCCTTGCATCGTAACCACTTGCCTGCGCCCGAGACCCTATCTCATTGTTTACCTAAATTCTGCTTTAAATAAAAGTTGTACTTGCTAGTAAAATTTTATGGAAATACGTTATTTTACATCTTTTTATCTAACATTCCTAAGTTCACTATTTTAGACAGTATCAACTTTAAACTCCGTTTTCGCGTAATAATGCCATATAAAGTACCAACTTTTTTGTGTTATTTTGGAGCTAAGGAACCCATAAAGTTTTTAAAATTATCAGGAATTTATTCAGTCAGGGTTAAGTAATTTTTTTTTCAAGTTGAAATCAAATAACAATTTCTCTCAAACAGAAATTTTAATTTTGTGATCAAAATCGGAACTAGTAGTAGTTAGAATTTTGTTTATCGTTGTTACAGACGAACACACATGCTAGCCATAATACTAACAAAAAAAATCTCAAAGAATCACTTCACAGAAAAAGTTATAGCTAAAACCGTTCAAAATTGTAAAAAATCTAAAAATAAAACAAAAAAATTCATATCTCGAAAACTACAAAAAATTGCGGAAAATACGTGGGGTCCAATCGATAGGTATTGTTATCCCCAGACCACAGTTCTTCGCTGGTACAGGTTACATGGGACACTCTGTATATATATATATATATATACGAAGCCTGTGGGAAAAGTATCTGACCTAATTTTTTTTTGCGAAAACCTGATGGATTTGGATCGCGTGCGCTTGCATGAGCCGACCTTGAACCTTTGTGTGTATGCGTGAATTTTTTCCCGCCTCTCAATAGCGTCAGTTGCTGGCAATCAACATTAGAGGAAGGTAGTGTGTTGTGCTCTCGTCGGTTTTTGATTTGAAGGAAAATGACGGAACGACTGGAGCAGCATTACTGCATCAAATTTTGCCAGAAACTGGGCGACAGCCAGGTGGAAACCATCAGTCGTCACAATGGAAGCATTCCTCGTCACCACGACCAAAGAAGGCCCGCCAAGTGCGCAGCAATGTGAAAGTGATGCTGACTGCTTTCTTTGACTCTCGCGGTGTGGTACACCACGAGAACGCACCACAGGCTCAAACAATCACCAAAGAGTACCATAGGGATGTCCTCCGTCGCCTACGTAATGCAGTGCGGCGCAAGAGACCGCAGTTGTGGTCAACAGGCAATTAGCGCCTCAAAAACCAAACTTGATTCAGACTTTTTTGGCGAAAAACCAGACTCCCGTGGTGCAACAGGCTCCTTACTCTCCTGACCTGGCCCCCTGCGACTTTTGGCTGTTCCCCAAACTCAAGAGGCCATTGAAAGGAACGCGATTTCAGACAAGAGAGGACATTATGGCTGCAACGACAGCCGAGATAAACTCCATTCCGAAAGACGCTTTCCAGGAATGCTTCCAACAATGGCGGCACCGCTGGGAGCAATGTGTGGAGTCCCAAGGAGACTACTTTGAGGGTGATTAGGTTTTCAATTCTCCAGGTGTAATTTTTTTTTCCCGGCCGAAGGTCGGATACTTTTCTCACAGGCCTCGTATATATACTAGCAGAGGCACCCGGCGTTGCCAGAGATAATTACAGTTGTAGGTTAAACAGAACAGCCTCATGAAGTTAAATAATAAATTTGTTTTCAGTAATTCTACAATTTCCGTCTATAGACGAAGCAGTTGTTCAGATGTTTCCGATGCTCGGATAATTTTTTGTCATCTCTGCCCAATACTCATTCATTTCTTCGCTGGCATTTCGATAGATATGAATTATTGTTATAATCCTTCAAAAGATTTTTATAGGACATAACACCATATGGTTGTTGGTTTGAAGAGTTGAGTTCATGTATGTTTTGTTATCCGTTATGTCGTCAACTGTAGCTCGAACAAAGGGACTGCGTCCTCTGTCATCTTTCACTCTTTCTGAATAGTCTGCTATCTCTCCATTATCTCCAGTTACTGATCATTATTAAATATTTCCAAAAATTCTATTTAATGTTAAATTCTAAGAAAAGCCCGAACAACAGGAATTCTACGTATTGTTACAAATTCAATTTTGTTTTATAATTCTCGGAGGTGGGATGGAACCATCATTCTTAATGAACCTACATTGCCCGGGACTTTACTTATCCTCTTGTTGTTCTGTCTCAGATTAAAATGTTATCCATCTTCACTCCCAGGGAGCATCAGTGGATACTTTAGACCTATCTTTTAAAAAATCCCTTGCCCTTGAAAATATTTAATAATGATCAGAAGCTCTAATACCCTCCTGCTCTGTGTTCAGATGTTTCCAATGCCCGGATAGCTTTTTATCTTTCTGTTGCAAATTTCACTGTTCAATACTCGTTCTTTCTCTTTTTATACTCTTTTATTTAACTTGACATCTCTGTTTGTTTGGGTTAAATCTTTTAATCAATATTAAACCAACTTCCCGAGAAGCTAGAGAGCTGAAACTTGGTACGCATGCGCAGGAACGATGGCAATGCATGTTAAAAATTTTCTTTTCAAATCGGTTCAATGTTGAGTGTTCTAATGGTACTAATTCATTACTACGTACTGTCCAATTGCCACAAAAAAGAATTCGTTATGACGAGGGTTAAATGTATCCGTTGTTTATTGTTACAAAATTATGCTATATTGTTGAAGAGATATTATAATAATAATTAAACATGATAAAAGCGTGGTTTCAAAAAAAAAACCCTTTTGACGTAGAACTACGTCTATCAGGGGTGCAGCCGAGGAAAAATTCAGACGCGATTTTTCGTTCAAAAAGTGATGTACATATCTCAGTCTATATCTTTCTATCACTATATCCTACAACTATGGTCATTATCTCGTTGGAAAGAGGAAGGTTGAGTCTTGAATAATAAGCAAAAATTTTACCAAATGAGCCACTGGGTCAAAAGTTACAGCAAGTTAAAGTTAAGTGAATTTTATGCTCGCCATCGTAATAACGGAGTGGCGCTGCTGCAGCGTATACGTGTGCGGCGTGTATTGGAATTAATTGGAGCTAATCCACGGCCTACGAGAAAAGGCCTGTGCACTTAATATAAAGAAGGCCTGTACATTAGGTATAAAAACATGGAAACACGAGCGTTTTAAGATAATATCATGAAATTCTGTCATCTGCCGGCGAAATCAGTACATCATCATTTATATAAAATCGGCGACGGTGGACGTTGTCACAACAAAGAAAAAATCTAACAATGAGTATCTAACAATGGGTTATTTCCCGATTATACAAACGGGCGGGTTCGCTTCTAGTTTTCTATTAAAAATATGTTGTAAAATAATAAAATATATATTAATTTAAGCAGATTAATTATTTTAAGAAATGAACTTTGAAGTTTTGTTAATTTCTTAAAACAAAACAATAAATCTGATTAAAAAATATATGTTTTCAAACATGTTGGTCTTAGTTGTTTGTAAAAATATAAATATATGGGTCTTTAAAACAACAGTGATTTTACGACATAGAGTCGACCCGTTTCAGCCGTGGCTTTCTTCAGGACTGATTCAGATACAAGGGTTCGAATTAAAAGCATTCATGAACAATACTCTTCGATCTAAGATAGCAAATGGGCAGCGTAAAGCGAGTGGTGTGGCAATTTATAGAAATTTAAATACTGTAGCAGACTGTAAACCTGTCGAGCACCACATAAATGTAAGACGGAGAATGATTGAATATGGAGTTGGCGATTTATGTTTAGTGGACGTTACCTTAAATGTTTCTTCAAAATTTATATTGGGCTGGATATATGTACATCCAAATACTTCACGTTTAGATTCAAAAAATACTTACATTGATCTGTCATTTACTAGAAATATAACTCCGAAACTTTTGTCATCTTTTTGTTACTTTACATATCACAGACCCATTCTTCACAAAATTGTAATAAATTGAATATAGTAACTTTTTTTTTTAATTTTGTTCTTTTTTCCGCCGAAAAATACGCACTAACGGTAACCAATAATAACATACAGTAGTAGTTCTACGCCTTAAAAACCCGCGGCTTTGGCAGTCACCAGAGCCTCCGTCAATTTCTTTTACATAACTTATTTGCCAAACACACAAATTTTCGCTAGTCGTCTGGACGTTTTTAGGGAGCTCAAAGGAGACCCGTGTGATTCCTTAGCCTCCTCGATAAACACTGCCTTATCCATGTCCTGTCATTGCATAATCATATTTATGCTCGGTGTTAATAATTCGTTACCCCCCTCCCTAAAAGAGGTTAATATGGTTAATTATGTAGATCCACACCAGTTAATGTGTTAAGTATACTGTGCAACACCAGTTAATGTGTTAAGTATACTATGCAACACCAGTTAATGTGTTAACAAACTTTCAACCCCCCCCCCCCCCCCTTAGAGGTTGAATTTCGAAAAACCCCTTCTTAGTGCTCACTTACAATTTGTAGAGAGCCTCTATACAAAATTTCAAGTGTCTAGGCCTTATGGTTTGGGCTGTGCGTTGATCACTCACTCACTCACTCACTCAGTCAGTTTCTTCTTTTATATATATAGATAGCAGCACCACCTAAACAAGAAGGCCTGTTCACGAAATTGTTATTTATTGTTACATCTCCTAGAGTAGGCCAAATTTAGGGCTTATTATTGGTAGAAATACGATTAACATGGCCTACTTTAGACGATGTAACAATAAAATAACAATTTCGTGAACTGGCCTTCTTGTTTAGGTGGTGTTGATAGATAGTAGTTTTGTTTTTATTACAAAAGTATACTTATTTTAAAAATGACCCTCGTGTCTAAAAATTCATATTGGTTATCATACTGAAGTTATAGATGTATGTAAATCAAACACAAGCAGAATACATTTAAAGAATAAAAAAATACCAATGACGTGTTTTTCCAGTGATTGTTACACATTTAACAGTCCGACAACTCATCTTGAAAACTACTGAACCGACATTGATGAAATTTGGACTGTTCCCTAAGTTGAAAGATACTTAATGCAATAAAAGAGAATTATTGGAATTCGATTTCTAGTTTCTGAAAAATACGTGGACAAAAACATACATACACAAACTTACGAAATTTGGCACAAATGTTTAAAAGCCCGCATAGACTAACATTAGGGATATTGTTACTTTTGAACCAGGATGCTTTACAATTTAAAACCCTTCAAAATCAGATTCATTATCATCCGATTCTTCAACAAGATTAAACAGAGTATAAAATAATCGACTTTGATGAAACTTTCACTATCGTCTAGCTATAACCAGTCCATATCTTGAAAACTACTGAACTGATTTTGATGAAACTTAGACCGTTCCCTAAGTAGAAAGATACTTAATCCAATAAAAAAGAATTATTGCAATTCCATTTCTAGTTTCTGAGAAATACTTGGGCAAACATGCATACATTCCAAAATAGTAATTACATACGAATCAAATTGATAACTTCCTTTTTTTTGAAGTCGGTTAAAAAATTCCTTAATGCAGTAGCAGTGATTTTAGAACCATGCAAAATCCGGGATAACAGTTGCATTTTATCCGGCTGCCATTAACTATTCATTTACGGTAATAAATTTTCATTTGAACTTTATAAAATATTATTAGTCAATTAGAGAAAAAGAACGCCATGTCTGTTGAAAAGCTTTGCTCGTCGAAATTTTATTAATTTAATATTACAAATTAATTTAATATAATGTCTACATTGTTCTATCATTAAACGGCGGCAAGATGGGAGAATCATTTTATAGTAAATGAAATGTGATCGCTTTGACTTTTTTCAGAGTATGATTGCTCCATCTTGTTTTCAAAAATTCACCTTCCCACTAGCTTGCAGACAGAAAAATGGACGAAAAATTAAGAAAAAAGCAACTTAATATACTGTCTATTGCATATTCTTTACCAATATTTTAATATTTGTACACTAATTTTGCTTCAAATTCATTAGAAGTTGTCCCATCATACTTGCAGTAACCTCTTGCAACTTCGCCAATTTAGATGCTTTTTATGTCAAAATCTTTTTTATTACATATGAATAAATACAGCATTTATATTTTGTTTAATAAGTCATGGATATATTTATACTGTCTTAATTAGTGGGACAGCCCGTTCGGTTCCAGCAGCGCTTCGTATCAGTCCAGAGTTCCATTATTGGGTATTGTTATCGGGTATAGGCCTAATGCATAAACACAAACCGCGAGGGTCGCGGTGATAATGGACAAAACAAGAAATACAAAAAAAGCCATATTAATTCGAACATTTTCTTAGAATATTTTGTGACTTTGTGAACAACATTTAAATTATTCATTTTCGGGGATATTTCTGGGGATATATTAATTTCCGGGGATGTATCCGGGGAAGCTTATTCACTGGGGACAAGGCAGGCCATCTGGGGATTGTCCCTGGAAACCGGGGACGTCTGGTCACACTACCCTATGGTTCGTTACTATGCACTGTTAACCTGACCCCTTCTAAATTTCACGATGTCAAAATTCAGCCACACCCCACTGACTTTATCCATGTAAACTGTTTAAATGAGCATGGATGCGTTTCGAATTTTTAAATGCACTCTTGCACAAGGCGTGCCTGTCGTATTTCGCAGTCCTCTCTACGGGTGGGGACCCCTGGTGCATTCGCTGTAGAGCAGTTTGATTCTTTTTACTTAGGGTACATACGCAATGCTTTTTGCTCCCAAAACTTCATCCTACACTTTTGGTCATACCAAATGATCACGACGTCACGAGCACCTTGCGTGTTCTTTTCTTAACCAACGGGGGAGAGCACATTAACCCCATACTTGGAGCACTGCGTCCATAATGTCAAGCCGCACAACTTTGCTTTACCACCTTCGCTCAGTCAATCCCTATGGGGAGTATCCTAACTCAGAAGCCCACTAGAATTACTGATGTGGTACTCACATCATTATGGATGATCAGCTCACGTATTTACACCAGAAATTACTGTCCTAAGTTTTTGCACAGGCTTCAGCCCCTAATCCCCCGAGTACAACTGGAAATACTCAGCCTTACAACCGTAATGGCATGTAATGCTACTCACTAATATACATTACAAACATGCTGTCCCTTATCCAGGACAGGTTGCAATGGTTCACCATTAACGGGGTTCGGGTGTAGCGTGTACAGTCACCGCTTAGACTGCAGGACGCTTAACTTTCTCATTCACGGATATTTATATAATAACCAAGTTTTCCGGCCTCATATTCTACACTATCAATCCAAAAGTAACCGGAAACTTCGAATTTAGACGAAAAATAATTGACGAATTATGCTGAAACCTCAGTGGAGTTAAGAGCATGTTACATGTCATATACTTCATCGAAGGTTCTGTCCCAAAGACAAATAGAGTAACGAATTGAACAAAAAAAGAATATTTGGGATCCCATTGAAAAAAATAATGCTTGAAATGCATTGTAGCTGTAGCATATGCTTATGAGGCTTCTTTTTTATGAGGATAGCACGTATCATCCTGGAGATATTAACGTTTCTTTCAAAAAAAACGAAATGCTTTCGTAGGTTTTGTGTTTACAACACGCAGGATTTTCAACCCAATTCAGTGCCTTTTTCAGGAAACTTGACAAACTACAACAGAGACAAAATCCTGAATTCAGAATATAAAATATTAAATATTTGATGAAATATGAGCAATTTTACTAAATGTTTACCTGCGCAAGCGTTACCAAGATAGTCTTTTGAATAATTTATTAGCCAAATATGTAGAGCTAATCTTATAAAAAGCCCAAACAAATACCTTGAAAATTCAGAAAGATCTCTTTGATAGAATGAGTTGAATTTCAGTTGCTCTAAAAAAACGATAAGGGATTTTCTCCAAATTTTTATATTTGGATCGGACACCAGTTTCAACTTTCCTTACGCTGACATGAAGAAATGTTGACTTCATATTGACTTCTTATCAGCTTAAGAAAAAGTTGATCCTGGTGTCCGATCCAAATATAAAAATTTGGAGAAAACCCCTTATCGGTTTGTTCATTTTTGAGAGCAACTGAAATTCAACTCATTCTCTTAACGATGTCTGCCTAAATTTTCAAGATATTTGGCTTGGGCTTTTTATAAGAGTAGCTCTGGAGCAGTTAAACATTATTTAGTAAAAATACTCATATATCATCAAATATTTAATATTTTATATTCTGATTTCAAGATGTTGTCCTTGATGTAGTTTGTCAAGTTTCCTGAAAATGGCATTAAATTGGGTTGAAAATCCTGCGTGTTATAAACAAAAAGCTTACTACGTGGGGTGTCCAGAAAATGAGTTCCGTTTTGTTATGTAACCTTAAAAAAATCCGGCAACGTTGCGTGAAAGAAAATGGTCTTGTGAAGGAATGCGGGAAGAAACTGCTCAGTCGCTCGAATAATACTGAACAATGCAAATGGCGTCCTCCAGTTCTGTTCCCGCCACCATCGTTCCCAAGGGATGCTCCCTCACTGAACTGCGCTACAATTTGTTGGGGTGTTCCCGTCTTGTTGCTGTGGATGATTCGTGCCAGTCGCCGTTGGCCTCCTTCATCCAGGGTCCTGTTTCGTCAGAGTTGTATTTCTTGGAGGTAGTTTTTTGGCATAACTGCCATTCACGGAATACCCTTGACACCGTTGCACGAGAAAACCCGAGGAGGTTCGCAGTGTGCGAAATGCTGAACTGCGCCCGTCGAACTCCAACGATCGTGCCTCGACCAAAATCGGTCAATTCCTTGAAACTACTTATAATCAGTCCACTCCCTTTTATACATGGCTTCGGCCCATTGCTTGGGTGTCACTGGGAGGCGATCCATTTTCCGTAAGAGATGTTTCTAATCAATTGGTCGTTCAGTGTATATTACGGAGATTATGTAGAAAAATAATACAATTGTTTTTCAAGATTGCTCAGTAATTAAAAATATAAAAATATTTTGCGCTTTTCATTTGACTCACCCTCGTATTAATCTTACTATTGATTAAGATAAGATTTAAAAATTTCAAGGAATTTCTCTACCCCAACAAATCCTTCCAATTTATCTAGCAGTTTTTGGTGGGAAACCGTGTCAAAGCTCTCGAGGCTTCAACTGTTGCAATATTCTCTACGTTACAACTGGTTGTGAAAGACCCAATCGAGCGGCATCTGACGCAGCTGTCATACAATTTTTGAACTTCACACTCCATTCGTAAACTTGCCGCGGTGACAAACATGCATCACCATATTGAAGCTTCATTCTTCTATCAATTTCAATAGATTGAACCTACACTTCTCAAAAATCGGATAATTGAACGCTGTTCTTCTTTGGTGCATGCTTTAAGTAGGGCGGCCATCTTTAAACAGCTGCTGTGATATTGTTTGCTTGTCTCTATTTACCAGCCATCTACTGGATATTGCTACAACTCATTTTCAAGGAATCTGCAGACTCAAAACACGACTGGGCGAAATTTTTCATTTTAATTACAATTGTGCGCTGTTCATTTAATTCACCCTTATTATACAGGATAGTTATAAAATACAGTGAGAAAAAAATTTTTTGGCACGATGTAAAACTACAACTTAACAATTTATTACAAAAAGTACAAGCGACAGCCAGCCTGCATAAATAAACAGCTAGTACCTTAGGATGTGCATTCTAATAATAACTAATAACTTTTGTTTAATAACTTTTGTTTAAATTACAATTAGAGAAAAAAAATTGAAAGGAGAACACTACCCGATTTTCGCAAAAAAATTGTAGGCACACACAACACTTCTACTTTCACAACACCTAAATATAATGAGATCTCCAGCCTATATGCATTAATTCTTCTTCTATATATATATATAACTAGCAAAGGTACCCGGCGTTGCCCGGGATAATTATACTTGGATGTAAACAGAACAATCTCAAAAAATTAAATTAAATTTTGCAATATCTTAAAAATAAACACATGAAAATGCTTAGAATTAATACAGTAAAAATTGTTAATGAAAATTCGAAAAAAATCTTTTTAAAGGCTCACAATGGATGGACCGCTCCAATAATTTCTTCCTCAGGTAATCTTACTTCAGATGTAAACTTGATGTTGTTGCAATTTCCACTCTTCTCTCGTTGTGTTGAAGCAAAATTTGGCCTTTCATCACTTTGGGTAGTCTAGCGGTCGCCAATTCTTCTATTTACTTGCTTCCCATTTGCTCAATACAGCACGGAGCTAAAGGTTTGCTTTCTCTGTCGTCTTTCCACCCATTCTCAATAGTCTGCTAACTCTTCATTATCTCCAGCTACTGATCATTTTTAAAGATTTTCAAGAAATTGTTAAGTACTAAGAACTCTCTTTTCTAAGAAAAACCTGAATAACAGGAATTCTATGCATTGTTACAAATTGAAACTTACCCATATTGCATCATCATGTTATGTTCATTGTTATAATTCTTGGAAAGGATTGCTTTATCATTGCATCATCATTTTGAGCTCATTGTTATTGGTGAATTACGTTTTGAAACCATTGTTGATACCTATTGTTGCACAAACTTTTATTTGCATTGTTGGTCATGAGATATTTCTCATTAATATGCCTTGCCATAACTATGAATATCGATTTTTAATCGATATTTATTATTTTTCCGAAATCTGAGGTAGACAGTGACCTTTCTCATGCTTTAAAGGTCATGTATGCGAAATTTTATCAAGATCGGAAAAAAACTGTAGATTTGTATAAAAAACATACAGACAAACAGACCCACAGACAAACCACAAACATCCTTCTTTATATATATAGAAGAAGGATGTTTGTTTGTGGGTTTGTTTGTTTGTTTTTTATGTAAATTTACAGTTTTATTCCGATCTTGATAAAATTTCGCATACATGACCTTCAAAGCATGAGGAAGGTCACTGTCTACCTCAGATTTCGAAAAAATAATAATTATTGATAAAAAATCGATATTCATGGTTATGGCAGGGCATATTAATGAGAAATATCTCTTGACCAACAATGTAAGACAAAGTTTTTGCAACAATGGTATCAACAAGCAATTCACAAACACTCTGCACGGACCAACAATATATATCTCATGAACAACAATGCAAATAAAAGTTTGTGCAACAATAGGTATCAACAATGGTGTCAACACGCAATGCACCAACACTATGCAAGGATCAACAATATATGTCTCATGACCAACAGTGCTAGGCAAAGTTTGTGCAATATAGAATTCAGTGCATATAATTCCTGTTATTCAGGCTTTTCTTAGGAAAGAGATTACTCAGTACCTAACAATTTCTTGAAAATCTTTAAAAATGATCAGTAACTGGAGATAATGAGTTAGCACTATTGAGAAAGAGTGAAAGACGATAGAGGAAGCACTCCTTTAGCTCGGTGCTGTATTGAGCAAATGGTAAGCAAGTAAATAGAAGAATCGGCGACCGCTAGACTACACAAAGTGATGAATGGCCAATTTTTGCTTCCAGACATCGAAAAAAGAAAGGAAAATGCAACAACATCAAGTGTACATCTGAAGTAAGATTACGTGAATAAAAAATTATTTAGACTAGAAGGCATCCTTGGAGAGGTCCATCCATTGTGAGCCTTTAAAAAACTTTTTTTCGGTAAATCAAGTCCCGGTATTTCACCTAGAATGGATTTTTTCAGTGAAGAGGTAAATTCCTGTCTTTCGGATTTTTCTTAAAATGGATAGTCCCTTCGCTCTATATTGTAGTGATTGAGTTATTATTTAACCAATTTGGAGGTTTAATTTAGCTTTTTGAGATTGTTCTGTTTACCCACAAGCGTAATTATCCCGGGCAACGCCGGTTACCTTTGCTAGTCTATCTATATATATAAAGAAGGATGTTTGTTTGTGGGTTTGTTTGTTAGTTTTTTATATAAATCTACAGTTTTATTCCGATCTTGATAAAATTTCGCATACATGACCTTCAAAGCATGAGGAAGGTCACTGTCTACCTCAGATTTCGATAAAATAATTATTGATAAAAAAATCGATATTCATGGTTATGGCAGGCCATATTAATGAGAAATATGTCATGATCAATCTATATATATAAAGAAGGATGTTTGTGGGTCTGTGGGTGGGTCTGTGGGTGGGTCTGTGGTTCTGTGTGTACGTTTTTTATACAAATCTACAGTTTTATTCCGATCTT
>JAHWFO010092009.1:233196-249315 GCA_023313115.1 Rhysida immarginata
ACTTCAGATTTCGAAAAAATAATAATTATTGATAAAAAATCGATATTTATGGTTATGGCAGGGCATATTAATGAGAAATATCGCATGACCAACAATGCAAGGCAAAGTTGGTACAACAATAGGTATCAACAATGGTATCAGCACGCAATTCACAAACACACTGCATGAACCAACAATATATATCTCATGACTAACAATGAAAGGAAAAGTTTGTGCAAGTGTAATTATCCCGGGCAACGCCGGGTACCTCTTCTAGTGCAAGATAAAGTTTTTGCAACAATAAGTATCAATAATGGTATCAACACGCAAATCACAAATATTGCGCACGGACCAACAATATATATCTCATGACCAACAATGCAAATAAAAGTTTGTGCAACAATAAGTATCAACAATGGTGTCAACACGCAATGCACCAACACTCTGCAAGGATCAACAATATGTCTCAGGACCAACAGTGCAAGGCCAAGTTTGTGCAACAATAGGCCCGCCGTGTTCGCATCAACAATAGTCTCAATGCTCAATTCACCAATAACAATGAGCACAAAATTATTCAAAGAATTATAACGATGAACATAAAATGATGATGCAATGACAGAGCATTTGTTTCCAAGAATTATAACAATGAACATAAAATGATGATGCAATAATAGAAAGTTATTTTCAAAGATTTATAACAATGAACATAAATTGATGATGCAATGGCAGAACATTCGTTTCCAAGAATTATTAATAATGAACAGGAAATGGATATAATAGACGATATAGAAAGGGCAGTCTCTCTCGATGAGCTAAAGGAGGTACACGTGTCTTCCTTCAGCTCTCCAACAACCGTAATTATCCCGGGCAACGCCGGGTCCTATGCTAGCATTCTATCTATCTATCTATCTATGTATATATCAACACGCCATTCATAAACACTCTGCACGAATTAACAATATATATCTCATGACCAACAATGCAAATAAAAGTTTGTGCAACAATGGGTATCAACAATGGTGTCAACACGGAATGCACCAAAACTATGCAAGGATGAACTATATATGCCTAATGACCAACAATGCAAGGCAAAGTTTGTGCAATATATAATTCAATGCATGGAATTCCTGTTATTCAGGCTTTTCATAGAAAAGGGAATTCTTAGTACTTTACAATTTCTTGAAAATCTTAAAAATGATCAGTAACTGGAGATAATGAGTAAGCAGACTATTGAGAAAGAGAGAAAGACGATAGAGGAAGCACTCCTTTAGCTCCGTGCTGTATTGAGCAAATGGTAAGCAAGTAAATAGAAGAATCGGCGACCGCTAGACTACACAAAGTGATGAATGGCCAATTTTTGCTTCAAGACATCGACAGAAGAAAGAAAATTGCAACAACATCATGTGTAATTATCCCGGGCAACGCCGGGTCCTCTGCTAGTATATATATAAAGAAGGATGTTTGTTTGTGGGTTTGTTTGTATGTTTGTTTGTTTCTTATGCAAATCTACAGTTTTTTTCCAATCTTCATGAAATTTTGCATATTTGACTTTCAAAGCATGGGGAAGGTCACTGCCCACTTCAGATTTCGAAAAAATAATAATTGTTGATAAAAAAAAATCGATATTCATGGTTATGGCAAGACTGTAACGTGTAAAAACAGAGTACACCCATACCTCGTTATACGTACGCTCGTTGTACGTACTTTTCCATTTACGTACTTTTCAAATTATGGCACGAATTCGTTTTACGTACCCAATATTTCGTCACACGAGATTAAATAAAGAGTAGAGTGGAAATACACTGATCATCAGCGCCAGCACTATGACCTCGTCAAGTACATCGTCATTATTTCCACTCTAATAAATTAATTTAGGCTATATATTTTCGATTTTTGTTTCATGTGTATTAATATGTTTATGAAGAAATAAAAATAATAAACTAAAGACTATAAAAAATAAATACTAACTTTGCTGTATTATTTCATAAAAAAACACTGAAACAAATTCAATTTACTTTGTGTATATTTTGTATCAAAATCATTGATGTGCCTTGTCAAAGCGTTATCACGAAAATCATTGATGTGCATTGTCAAAGCGTTATCACGGAAATTTATTTTTAAAAAAGTACAGTAGTGACCTCTGATGAGAGCTACATAATAAAACGTCTCACGTTTTTCCATTGCCTCGACTTTTCAACTGACCCTGAAAAGTACGTATTCGTTATACGGATATTCGAGTTACGTACCAAGTTTTTGGAACCAATCAGTACGTATAACGAGGTATAGGTGTACTAATGGATACGCAGTGGAAATAAGATAATGCACGTTAACAGGGTAAGGTTGAAATAATTAAAGTTTAATATAAGTAAATCCAAATAACAATGTAAAAATATATAAATAAAACAGGCCGGTATAAAGTAAAGAGCTAAAATTCTAGCTCTAATAAAAGTAGAAGGATTGACAAAATATGACTAATAACTTTCAAAATCAAAAGCTATAACAAAGCTGAATACTCCAACTGAAAATTAGCACCAAAGCTATAAGCTTAAAAACTTACGGACTAAAGTTCAGCAAATACGATTGAGTTTTTAAACTTCAAAAACTAATGAGTATCCACACATTATAAATTCTTACAATGATATAACAGAGCTAATCGGCTTTTTCGAGAAACGCATATCATCTAAATATCTTAAAGAGTTCTGATAGACACAACTTGCTTAAGTAATGAAAAATACACAATACGAGAATATCAATTACAATTCTTATTCTCTAAAGCATATAATGCGACTAGTTCATAACTTGTCTTAAATTACTTAGTCTAAGCATACAACTAATTACATGAAAATATGACAAGATGCTTTTCGGGTATTACAATTTATAGATAGCATATGACATGGTCTCTTAAATATAACTACGCCTGAAGACGGGCGCTAAATTCAACACAATTGAAGACTTTAACTGACAATGAAATTATATCAGCAGCACAAATTAATTATTAATGTTCATGTCCGAGGGTTTAATCAATTCTAAAGTCCAGTCAATTTTTAGAGGAAAATTACGGTAAAAGTTCACATAAACGATTTCAGTCAGTCTTAATGGAACCAACGTAAAGGTTCACATAAATAAAATTCACTCCAAATTATACAGAATTCTACAGAATAAATACCTGAAACAAATGCACTTGGACCAACACATTAAATGGGAACAATCATGAAACAGAATTCACAATAAGGAAGACTTATCTTAATAATTTTGTAGTCATGTAGTCAAACATGTGCTCGCCGGGAGGGCTGGACACTAAAGGTAGGAAAAAGGATAAAACACAGACCAGAATTGAAACACGAATTAAACAGGCATAAAAATAATTAACCTTAACCTCCAACTCTTGGTCTCAGACAAATGGTCGTTAATTAAAACCCTTTAATAACTTGGGCCTGAACTCCGACGCACTTACACATGACTTATTTAAGCTAAATATGCAAACCCATACTGGGTTGAGAGATAGGCGTTCAACCCAGCTGGAAAGAAGCCTCTAATTGTAGAACGCCCGTCGAACTCTCTTCCATATAAATCAATTAACACAGGCGACCAGGCACTAGGGTCACAACACGTTAACGAAAATGAACTTACAATTGCGGTTGTTAAAACGGAGAGCGTTCGGTACAACGTCAAACTCACGGTTGCTCCGCATGAACCCGAGCTCGCTGACTCGTTCCTGCTGCCGGAGTCGCTCGTCGGTGGAAACTCCGCCTGCGGTGCTTCTCCGCCGAACACACCTTGTCTCAGCATAGAAAACGGACGACTCGCCACGTCGTCGCCTCTATCCGGCTGAGGGTCCTGGTGTTTCCGTCTATCGCGGGCGACAGCGTAGAGCCCTTTTTCCTCCGGTGTCGAGCAGGTTTTTCTTTGATCCTCACGTTCTGAAGTTCGGGTCGCTCCTCTCTTTTCCGAAGAAACTTCCCGCCAAGAAAGCTTCGGCTTGACGTCACCAAGCTTCGCCTGCACTCTACTGGTTCTTTCGTGGTGGATGGTATGACGACACTGTCTGCCCCGCTCCTCCCCCGCCTTCGAACGGGTGAATACTCGCGAGCGGTAATAACAGCCAGTGTCGCCGGAAATCACTTGTGGAATCGATTTCCGTGACAAAGGCATATTATTGAAAAATATCTCATGACCAACAATGCCCGGCAAGGTTTGTGGAACAATACTGATAAAAAAATGTTATCAACTCGCAATTCACAACCACTCTGCACAGACCAGCAATATATTTGTAACAATGCATTAAATTCCTGTTATTCAGGCTTTTCTTAGAAAGTAGAGTTCTTAGTACTTAAGAATTTCGTGAAAATCTTTAAAAATGATCAATAACTGGAGATAATGGAGTGTTTGCAGACTATTGAGAAAGAGGTCCATCCATTGTGAGCCTTTAAAAAAATACTTTCCAAATTTTCATTAAGATCTTTTACTGTATTAATTCTAAGCACTTTTATGTGTTTTTTTAAATATTTCAAAATTTATTCCAAAAAAGAAAATTTCCGAGCCACGCAGGGGTTATCAACTAGGTTATTTGGTAGCACATCATATCTAAACATTTCATAAAAATATATTTTGACTATATTTTGTGGAAATGTGTACATATTGGTTGATTGGTTGTTTGGTTCATTAGAAATTTAGGCGTCGACTACTAAGGTCATATTGCGTCTTTATATAAGTTATATCTGTACGCAGCCCGGGACAAGCACAATCATCCATGCCCACTGCGGGATTCTAACCCACGATCAGGTTTACTTGAGAACTAGAAAGCCTACCTCCTAGCCCTGTCGGCCACCTGGCCGGCGTGTATATTTTGGAAACTGAGATGCTGATAATGCGATGACTGAACGTTCGTTTCCAAGAATTATTGATAATGAGCATAAAGTGAAGATGCTGTGATAGAACATTAAAAAGTCAGCGTCTATTGATAAGGCAAAGGAGTCACGCTTGCCTTATCAAACGTCCAGACGAACGGCAAAAGGAAAGAGAAAGAACGAGTATTGGTCAGAGAAACTCTGCAGCTAAAACAGAAAAAGCTGTAGGGGCATTGGAAACATTTAAACAACGGGAGTTTCGAATAGTGCAAGAGGGTATAAGAGTTTCTACGTCAAGGGAAGAAAAACTTGTGTCTAAAGTATCCATTGATGTTCCCCGGTGGTGAAGACGGATATCATTTTAATCTGAGGCAAATTAACAAGGGGTAAATAAAGTTCCGGTATATCATCTTGAATTCCTGTCTTTCATATTTTTTGTAGAATGGATAGCCACGTCGCTCTGTGTTGTATTGATTGGGTTATTATTTAACCAATTTGGAGTTATAATTTAACTTCTTCAGATTGTTCTGCTTTCCTACAAATATAATCATCCCGGGCAACGCCGGGTCCTCTGCTAGTTTATTAAATAAAGAGAAAAATCATCTAAACGTTGAGAAAAACTATATTTTATTTGCTATGTTTCCGAAAATACGCCAGTGGTCTTCCGATATCCGAGAAGTGTCATAAAACATCATGAAAATGGCTTATCATTGGGAAAAATTGGAGAAACAGCGCGAATTACAAAATCCCCTGTATAGAACATTGTTGATAAATACAAAAATACAGGGCAAGTGAAAAATTTGCCAGTAAGAGGTCGGAAAAGGAAGACATCCCATTATCAGGATAAAGTCATCATCAAGAAAGAGAAACAAGATGCGTTTATCAGCGCAGCAAAAGTAGCGGGAGAACTTCAAAATGAAGAGGACATCACAGTTACATCCCAAAGGTACGAATTCGTATGCACGAAGTTGGCTACAATGGCAGAGTTGCGCGTAAGAAGCCATGGATAAACAAATGGAACATGAAGAAGAGATGAAACATGGGGGTGATATGACATGGGCCAAAAAATATCGAGATAGCCCGAAACTCTTTTGGGATCACATCATATGGTCTGACGAGAGCAAATTTAACTTACTTGGCCATGATGGGGCAAAAAGGTATAGAGGAAAAAAAATGAAGCCCTCAATCCTATTTGCATCAGAAGAACCATCAAACATGGAGGAGGGTCTGTGATGGTGTGAGGGTGTATGGCAAGTAAAGGTGTTGGAAATCTTGTATTTATCGAGAACATCATGACAAAAAAACAATACCTGGATATTTTGCGTTGAAATCTACACTCTTTTGCCAAAAAGTTGGGTGTTGCGAATAATTTTGTGTTCGAGCGAGATACCCAAAACACACTGCTGAAGCTGTCAAAGACTATTTCAAGTCCGAAGATATCATCATGTTGGATTGGGGTGCACAATCTCTAGACATGGACCATATAGAGCATCTGTGGCAAAAGATGGAGAGAAGGCTTGGGAGTAGTAGACGTTTAAAGAACAAGGATGAATTGAAACGGATGCTGCAAGATGCGTGGGATGCTACTGAGCCTAAGTGTGCGAAGAACTAGTTGAAAGCATGCAAAATTGTTGTAAAGAAAAAGGAGGTCCTACAAAATACTAAGATGGTGCATTGAAAATTATTTTGTTTCGTTTTATTAAAACGTTCTCCAAACGTGATGAGTGTGCCAACAATTTGTTTGCGCAAAACCAGGTGGTGTTCTACTTTTAATTTTTTTTCTCTAATTGTAATTTAAATTCAAAGAAAGTTATTAGTTATTATTAGAATGCAAATACGAAGGTACTTGCTGTTAATTTATGCAGGCTGACTGTCTCTTGTACTTTTTGTAATAAATGGTTTAAGTTGTAGTTTTACATCGAGCCAATAATTTTTTTGCTCATTGTAAGTTCTCCTACTCAGAGCCCTCTAAAACATAGTCTAATGAACTGACTGTGATGCAGATGGAAATGTAGGCTATTCAGACCTTGGGGAAGAGAATTCCCTAAAGAAAAATATTAGTGCAAATTTTTACCACCAGATGAAAATATGGCGCTGCGGAATAACAAATGGAGAGTTAAAACTAATTTTATTGTTTTATACAAGCAGGCAAGGTTTTTGTTTGATTACAGCATATGTTCAATATGTCCGCCCCATGCATCAGTGACATGTTGGAAGCGTAGCACAGCATGATCAAGTGTTGTATGAAGCGTCTCCCGGGGAATGTCTGAGACATGTCGTCTAATGCTGGCTTTCAGCTCAGGGATAGTCTGTACGCTTTGTAGATAGACCCGATCTTTCAAATATCCCCAGAGCCAAAAATCGCACGAGTTCAAATCCGAAGACCGTGGAGGTCATGCATGTGGAAAATTTCTAAGTCTAATGCTGATTTTGGAGATCATATGGTCATCTCCTAAGTTGGCACGAAGCAGTTCTTTCAATTGTCGACAAATATGAGGTGGTGCTCCATTTTGCATGAAGACAGTGGATTCCAAACATCGTCGTTCTCGGAAGGCAGGAATCACATGCTGTGAAAGAAGTTCACAATACCATGCACTTGCCACAGAACATCTTACAGGACCTCGTTGTATCACTTCCTCAAAGAAAAAGGGGCCTGAAAGAAAATCAGCAGTGCATCCATACGCCACGATCACGTATTCAGAATGCACGGGATTTTCAGGCACGACATGGGGGAGTAAGGTACGTTATATGCGGCAGTTTTGCGTGTTCACCGCTCCTTCTAGAGTGATATCTGCTTCGTCTGGATGGCCACGCGTTGAGTGGGATCTTGAGGTTTTAGCTGTTGTGCCAGATGAATCGTGTATAGGTATCAATGCAGCCATGGACCGCAAGACCTTTCGTACCGTGGACAATGGGATGGACAAATCGCGTGCTGTTGCTCGAGCACTTATTGCAGAATGTTGAGAAGAGGAAGCTGTGTCCACTACTGCAACAGCCACGTCCTCAACAACTTCGTCTGCCATCTTGCGCCGTCCTGTTCCTCGTGCGACAGCCAAATCGCCAGTCGATTCCAATTTCTTTATCATCTTTCGCTATCCATTATGGGCCCTTTTCACAGTCCTTTTAGACGACGATATGCTCGTAATGCAGCTAGACTGCTGCTATCAATATGGTAAAAAACTTTACCAACAGTGCGCGTTCTTTCTTGCTTAAAACCATGATCTTTCGTGAAAGCTTTTCGCTAAACATAATGAATGAATGTATCAATCCATTCCATTCTGAGTATGTTGACTTCCTAATTTGCATAAACTTTCTGCTAATAATGCCGATATTGCGAACGAACATATGGTGTGTTCTAACAAAAACCTTGCCTACCTGTTTAAAACAATAAAACTAGTTTTAAAATCTCCACTTGTCATTCCAAAGCGCCACATTTTCACCTGGTGGCGAAACTTTGCACTAATTTTTTTCTTTCCGAATTTCTCTCCGCTATGTTCTGGATAACCTACATTTGAATGATATAATCTGGATAACCTGCATCATAATCGGTACATTAGATTGGGCTCTAGAGGTCTCTGAGTTGGCGAAGTTATCTTTTAACCACCCTGTACATAAGGAAGGATATAAACAAACAGTAGGAATTCCGGAGGGTAGTCTATTGGAATCTTATTTATTTATATTATTTGAGCTTACATATAAATGAGAAATTTATAATAATAATCTTCTTTATGCTGACGACATAAAATTATCAAAAGAAATCAACTCACATATTAACAAAATGAGCTACAGTTAGATGTTGCCCTCGTATGCACTTTGTATAAAAAAATGATGACACTTACAAAGAAAATCAACCCCATTTTCTTTCAAGGTAAACTTGAAGGAGAAAAATAATAGGGTATTACAAATTAAAGACTTGGGAATGATTATTGATAGCAAATGCTTATTTGGACCGCAAGTAGATGGAGTTATTGCCCGGGCACTACAGCGTGTTGGGCTTATTGCCAGATTGAGAAGATATACAGTTTCGGGACACATTAATATGACCACCTCTCCCCGAACATGTTGGAACATCCCATGGTATGCAGATGAATAATCATTGCATATCATTAAAAGCTGACAACAGCAGACGTGTAGTAGCATCCGTTAACACAGCAATTGTCGCCGTCATTCATGGGCAGAGCAAGTGATCTGTCGGACCTCCGAAAGGGGATGATCATTGGCTATCGGGCTAAGGGGGGGCAGCATTTCAGAAACAGCCACCTTTGTGAACTGCTTTAGGGCTGCCGTTGTGAAGGTGTGCCTCGACTGGACGAACCAGACAGTTTCGAGCAACCGAAGAGGTAACTGTGGGGCCCCACGGGCCATCGATCCTAGAGGCGAGCGTCGGTTACGACGCCTGGCCAAGACCAATCGGCGTGCCACTGTTGAGCAACTGACACAGCAAATGAACGATGGGGTCACTAGGCGTGTCAATACCAAGACAGTGCAACGACCTCTTTGAGGTTGGGGCTCCGGAGCAGGCGTATGGTAACAGCCTGTGCATCGCTGAAAACTCCTCTAATTCGCAATGGACTATCGCCATTGGACCTCGGCTGAGTAGCAAAGGGTTGCTTTCTTTGACGATTCGCGGTTTTCGGTGAACAGAGTGGACAGACGATGGAGAATTCGCCGGGAAGCATCTGAGAACAGGCATTCCGACACCATCGTTGGCAGACGCCAGGCTGGTGGGGAAGGTGTGACTGTTTCGGGGATGTTTTCGTGGTATGGTCTGAGTCCACTGATACCGCTGGAGGGTACACTGAATGCTGTTCGTTACCTGACGATCGTCGCAGACCAGGTACACCCTTTCATGTCGACAGTGTTTCCTCAGGGTGATGACACCATTCAATAGGACAATGCTCCCTGCCATACTGCCAAAATCGTCCTCGACTGGTTCGAGGAGCATGAGGATGAATTCAAGCTACTCCCATGGTCACCAAACTCCTCGTACCTCAACCACATTGAACATTTGTGGGACCATCTCGATCACCATGTCCGCAAGCTGGGGATGGAATTTATAGGGTTGATTTTCTTTGTGTCATCATTTTAATCCATTTTTTCAATATGTGAGTTAATTTCTTTTGATAATTTATGTCGTCAGCATATAGAAGATTATTATTATAGATTCTTCATTTATATGTAAGCTCATTTGTAAATATTATAAATAAATAAGGTCCCAATAGACTACCCTCCGGGATGCCTATTTGTTTTTATTCCTCCTTATATACACGGTGGTTATAAAATAAGTTCGTCTACTCTGAACTCTCTACAGCCAAATCTAATGAACGATTGTGATGCGAATTCAAATGTAGGTTATCCAGACCATTGGGGAGAGAATTTCGGAAAGAAAAATATTAGTGCAAATTTTCATCACCAGGTGAAAATGTGGCGCTGTGGAATGACAAATGGAGATTTTAAAATTAGTTTTATTGTTTTAAACAAGCAGGCAAAGTTTTTGTTTGATTATAGCATATGTTCGTTCTCAATATCGGCCTTATTACCAGAAAGTTTATGCAAATTAGGAAGACAACATACTCAGGATGGAATGGATTGATACATTCATTCATTATGTTTAGCGAAAAGCTTTCACGAAAGATCTTGGTTTTAAGCAAGAAAGAACGCACACTGTTGGTATAGTTTTTTTACCAGAATGATAGCAGCAGTCCAGCTGCATTGCGAGCATATCGTCTTCTAAAAGGACTGTGAAAAGGGCCCATGTCTGATACTGGATAGCGAAAGATGATAAAGAAATTGGAATCTACTGACGATTTGGCAGTCGCACCAGGAAGAGGACGGCGCAAGATAGCAGACGAACTTGTTGAGCAGGTGGCTCCTGCAGTGGAAGGCACAGCCTCCTCTTCTCAACATTCTGCAACAAGTGCTCGGGCAATAGCACGTGAATTTTCCATCCCATTGTCCACGGTGCGAAAGGTCTTGCGGTCCATTCTGCATTGGTAACCATGCAAGATTCGTCTGGCACAACAGCTAAAACCTCAAGATCCCACTGAACGCGTTAACTTTGCTTCTCGCGTTTTGGAGAGTATGATTGTAGATGACCTGTGGCCATGGAACATTCTATGGTCAGACGAAGCGCATTTCACCATAGAAGGAACGGAGAACACGCAGAACTGCCTAATATAAGGTGCCTCACCCCCCTCCCCATGTCGTGCATGAAAATCCCTTGCATTCTGAATATGTGACTGTATTGTATGGATTCACCGCTGATTTTATTTCAAGCTTCTTTTTTTTTGAGGAAGTGATGCAACGAGGTCCTGTAAGATGTTCTGTGACAAGTGCATGGTATTGTGAACTTATTTCACAGCAAGCGATTCCTGCCTTGCCAGAACGACGATGTTTGGAAACCACTGTCCTCATGCAAGGTGGAGCACCTCCTCATATTTGTCGACAACTGAAAGAACTGTTTCATGCTAACTTTAGCGATGATCGTATGATCTCCAAGTCCAGCATTAGATTTAGAAATTTTCTAGATTTGTGGTCTCCACGTTCTCCGGATTTGAACATGTGCGATTTTTGGCTCTGGGGATATTTGAAAGATCGGGTCTATCAACAAAGCGTACGGACTCTCCCTGAGCTGAAAGCCAGCGTTAGACGACATGTCTCAGACATTCCCTGGGAGACACTTCATACATCACTTGTTCATGCTGTGCTACGTTTCCAACATGTCACAGACGCAGGGGGCAGACCTATTGAACATATGCTGTAATCAAACAAAAACCTTGCCTGCTTGTTTAAAACAATAAAAGTAATTTTAAATCTCCATTTGTTATTTCGCAGCGCTATATTTTCACCTGGTGGTGAAAATTTGCAATAATTTTTTTCTTTCCGTAACTCTCTCCCTCATGGCCTGAATAGCCTACATTTCAATTTGCATCACAATAGGTATATTAGATTGGGTTTTACAAGGCTCTGAGTAGGAGAACTTATTTTATAACCACCCAAGATAGCGCGGACCCATCGTGAACACGTTTTTGTGTAATCAAGAGCACAGATAATTTCACCCACACTTATTTTGCTGATTGACAACTCCAGCGCCAACTGCCGAGTCGTTCTGCGTCGGTATAATAAAGGTGAGTCAAATGAACACCGCAAAATTGTAATTAAAAATCCAAATTACGCCCAGCCGTGTTTTAAGTCTGCACATTAGTTAAAAATGAGTTGTAAGAATATCCAGTAGATGGCTGTAAAGTAGAGACAAGCAAACAATATCACAGCAGCAGTTTAAACATAGCCGCCGCACTTGTACCAAAGAAGAACCGCGTTCACTTATCCGATTTTTGAGTAGTGAATGTGTGAAATCTATTGATATTCATAGAAGAATGAAGCTTCAATATGGTGATATGTTTGGTTTAGCGGCAAGTTTTCGAATGGAGTAAGAAGTTCAAAAATGGTATGACAGCAGCGTCAGATGCCCCTCGACCGGGTCAGGCACAACGAGTTGTGACGCAGAGAATATTGCAACAGTTGAAGCCTCGAGAGCTTTTGACACGGTTTCCCAACAAAAACCCCCTAGAAAAATTGGAAGCATTTCTTGGAGTAGTGAAATTCCTTGAAATTTTGAAATCTTATCCTAATCAAAGAACTAACTATATTAAGATTAATACGAGGGTGTGTCAAATGAAAACCGCAAAACTTTTTTATAATTTTAATTACTGAGCAAACGTGAAAAGCAACTGTATTATTTTTCTACATAATCTGCGTTATGTTCAATATGCACTGAACGACCAATAGATTAGAAACATCTCTTACGGAAAATTGTTCGGCACCCAAACAATGGGAAGAAGCCATGTATAAAAGAGGTGCATGGATCACAAGTAGCAGCCAGCAGCAGAATTGTACTGAATATGGATAAATCCAAGGATTTCACCGACTTTGATCTAGGCATGATCGTTGGATCTCGACGGGTGCAGTTGAGCATTTCACAAACCGCGAACCTCCTCGGATTTTCTCGTGCAACGGTGTCAAGGGTATTCCGTGAATGGAAGTTAAACCAAAAAACAAACCTCCAGCAAACACATCTCCGGACGAAACAGGGCCGTGGATGAAGGAGGCCAACCACTGTACGTCATGAATTCCTTTTTCAAACCTCAGCGTAAATGGACTTGATAAAGCCCAAATGGAGCAACTAGTGAAATAGATTATGGCAAATAGGAAGCACTTGATCCAAGACTGTTCTCAATAACTTCAATACAGGAAGCGACCACAGACTGGTAAGATGCAAGCTCATTCTAAACACGAGAATAGCAGGAACTGGAAATGCAGACTGGAAGACGAAAACTTTCTATTGCATGCCTACAGGAACGCAGAACGGAATTCAAGCTAGAACTGCGAAATCGCTTCTTAATCTTACAGAGCAGCATTCAGGAAGATAACATTACAGAGATTAACAGGACACTAACTAAACACGTAAAAGAAGCAGCGGAAGAAGTAGCTGGAGACAAGTTTCCAAACCACAGAAGAAAATCACAGAAGAAACGACAAAATTAACGAAGAAACGAAAAGAAATGAAGCCAAAAGAGAAGATATAAGATCAGTAATAGAATATGCGGAGCTTTGCAAAACAATACGGAAAAACATCACAGAAGATGTTCGGAAGTTCAAATGCAATCTGGTCAAGAAGGCGGTTGAAGATAACAAGAGTTTGAAAATTGCGAAGAGAAAGCTCTGTATCGGAAGAAGAGGAATATTTGCACTCAAGAGAGAAAATGGCATAATCAAGAAAAATGGTAGTGAAATCATCGAAATTGTGGAGGGCTTCTACAATAAACTTTACAAATGTGAGGATGATAACGACGTAAGAAGAGCAGACCAACTGAAAAGAGAAGATGAAGTTTCACCGCCGAAGGTTTGAAAGTGCCACGGAGAAGATGGAATTTCAATCGACCTGATTAAGGAAGCAGGAGAAGAATTCAAAACAAGTTACTGGCAAGTCTTTTCACTAAATGCCTTGAGATGTCAGACGTACCAGATGATAGAAATAATGCAATGATGGTTCTGTTTTTCATAAAAGGAGACAAAGAAAATATTTAGAACTATCGCCTTATCAGCGTTTTGTCAGTTGTTTATAAGATCTTCAGTAAAGCGTGAGAAACACACTCGATTTAGCATTAGACTCGGCACAACCAAAAAGCTTTCGAAGCGGATTTAGCATGTCGACCACATTCAAGTTATAGGAGAATTTATCGAACGCCACAACGAATATGAAGTACCATTTTGCTTTGCCTTCATCAACTTTGAGAAAGCTTTCGACTCAGTTTTCACACATGCTGTAGTAAAAGCTCTGGAAAGAACGGGCATAGCCGGAAGCTATATTAGTATTCTTCAGAAGATATTTAGTAAAGCGACTGCTACCATTCGTTTGGATAAAGGAAAAGCTAGGATCAACCTTGGAAAAGGAGTAAGACAAGGAGACGCCATCTCACTAAAAACTCTTCACAGCAGTTTTAGAGGATGACTTCAAGGAAGTGAACTGGACAAAAAAAAGGAATTAAAATAAACGGCGACTTCCTTAACCACCTTCGTTTTGTCGACGACATGGTTATCACCAGTAGTAGTCCTTCTGAATTAGAGGAAATATTACAAGAAATAGCAGAGGCTAGCCTGCGTATAGGACTGAAACTGAACACACAGAAGAAAAAGTTATGTCCAATGCGTTAGCTCCAATACAGAAGGCCATGGCAGGCAGCATCGTGATTGAAGAAGTACAGAGCTACATTTACGTGGGACAAAAATCACTATGGATTGCAACATTCTGAAATTAACAGACGAATTAGAACAGCATGAGGTTCTTTTGGCAAAAATAACATTATCTTGAACAGCAGCAGGCCACTTAGCTTGAAACGAAAACCTTTCAACCAGTGTGTTTTACCAGCACTCATCTATAGAGCTGAAACATTGACTTTATCAAGGAGGACGACACAAAGACTATAAAGAACACCGAGAAGCATGGTAAGATTTATGCTGGGAATTGCAAGAAGAGATCAAAAATGCAACTGCTGGATAAGATGCCAAACGAAGGTGATTGACGTCATCGAACGGATCAAAGATTCTAAATGGCAATGGTATGGTCACATCGCTAGATTACAAGACATGAGATGGACCACAGACATGCTGGACTGGTACCCTTGAGACCTTAAACGCCCAAGAGGACGACTCCATGCAAGGTGGATCTACGAATTAAGGAAGGTAACTGGCGTCAACTGGAAATCCGAAGCTTCAAACGGAGAAGAATGGAAGTGTTTTAGAGAAGACCTTCATCCAGCAGTGGATTGCAAAAGGCTGACTGTGATGATGATGATGTTGATGATGATGATGATGATGATGATGATATTTTCATTATTACATGTATAAGTTCGTTATATAAAAAGAACGAGCCACTGAGATGATAGGCCTACTTCTTCAGATGTGTCTATCAATTTCAGCAAAACAGCCTATTTCATTCACATATTACAGATTGTTTTATTTAAATATTATTATTAGATAATATTAATAAACGTCTTCTTACTGTTAGTTACTTAGAATATAATGTAGAAAATAATTTTGTAGTGTTCCTATTGAATTTCAACTGATATAAACTACATATATTAATTAGGCTATACTCTGTCTAACGAAAGAAAAACTGGGCGTGTCCAGTTAAATTTCCAATTTTAATTGTTAGTGATTGTTAATTTTATTTAGCAACAATGTCTAATAATTAAAATCGGAAATTTAATTAGACACGCCGAGTTTTTCTTTCTTTGAACAGAGTATAGTTGTGACCGTAAACAATCATAGTCGTGGTTGTGGCTGTAGTGACTGTGGGCTCGTACATTTGCGGCATTAGTGGTGCTACTTTGTTATGACTTCGATTGCTTACATCATCACATCGCTGGAATTTCACACTCAGCCTTTCAGTGGAAGTGGTATTAGGTCACCCATTGGTTCTTTTGTGTAAAACCAGCCCTTTCCTTGGCTCTTGCATTGTTTTTATTTTTTGCTTTGACAAAGGATAGTTTCAATCTGAAACATCCGCTGTTTTCAGGGTTATTCCACTCTGTCCAATTTTTGTTTATTACCAGGAATTTTGTGCCTCGTCCTTCTTCTCTTCTACATCAGTCACCAATATCTATGGTAATTATTGTTAATCTATCTATATATATAAAGAAGGATGTTTGTGCGTCTGTGGGTGGGTCTGTGGGTGGGTCTGTGGGTCTGTGTGTACGTTTTTTATACAAATCTACAGTTTTATTCCGATCTT
>JAHWFO010092009.1:249715-261373 GCA_023313115.1 Rhysida immarginata
GAATACGTATTTCGATCTCTTTGAGATCATTATTCAACGCACAATGTTGTGGACATTATGTTATTCATTGTGCGTTGAATAATGATCTCAAAGAGATCGAAATACGTATTCGCCCATTAAAACGTTTGTGGACAAGAGTTTTCGTTCTTTGCATCATGTCTTTATCCACAGTATATTCCCACTTCTCATCTGATAAACCATGACCAATTTAGCAGTTTCAGTGTCACATATATGCTCCATTGCAAGTTTATAGGGAATTGCTACATTTATTTGAAGCAACTGGTATTTATAAAGTTTTTCTGGTGACATTGGAAAAGGTTTTTTTAAAGAGTAAGGGGAAATCTATTTGATTAAATGTAAATAATTCTCACATTTGTATCACACTCTATATTGTTAATAAGTTTTTGCAACTTACTCTCTCTTCTAGTTAAAGTTAAGTGTAATTGCTGAAATGTAATTTATATTTGAAAAAAGACAACATTTTACATGTAATATATTAATTACTTTCTTCAATGAAATTAAATTTTCTAAATACTTATAATGAAGAAATTTAATATATTTGATAAATGAAATATCTTTTGAACTTACTATAAAATCTTTTTGGAACATTTTGCAGTGTACGTACATAGAAATTGACCAAGTTCCACGAACTCATGCTGTAATATTGAGCAAGCCTTCCTGGATGTGGGGAGCCGAAATGGGTGCCAATGAACACGGTGTTTGCATTGGAAACGAAGCTGTGTGGACAAAATTGAATGGTCCAGAAGATCATGATGAACGTCTTCTTGGAATGGATCTTCTTCGGTAAATTAAATTGAACAGTATGTTGTAGATTATTAAGTGAAAGGTTTTAAGACAAGTACCTCGGCAAGAAGTTTGTGACAGGGAGAATGTGAATCCTTATCAGTTTTACTTAGAATTTCTTGATCCACTGGTAATGTTACATTAAGATCCTTCTATTGCCCGGCTCGATAGCCGAGAGCACTAGGACAGAGGTCTTGTTGCTCTCGGTACCAGTGAGTCGTGGGTTCAAATCCCGCAGAAGGAATGGGATGTTTGTGTTTGTGCTTGTGTTTGTCCCTGGTTTTAGCGCAATATTCCACCGAGGAATCAGTGCCAAGATTATCAATGGCTTTGTAGAAAGATAATCTAACCCACTTATAAGGTCATAAAGGCTGAGAAACTTGTTAATAGATGAACTGTTTTTATATACTGCACTTGCATGGTTTGTGAATAGAACGTTAGAGCTACCTCTCTATTAGGATGCTATTTCACCTTTTGCATAATTTTTTTATAGACTATGACATCAACCTCCCAGATTGCAGCCAGGATTTTTAAACTACGAGGGCGTTTTGAAAAGTAATGCCTTCATGGCTGTAGCCTTTTTATTTGGTAACCGATTTTCAAAATTCTTTTTATACCTGATATTTCCATTTGACTTCTATGTAATGCACTATTCAGCAATGCACTATTGAATAGCAGCGATTACCTCGCCGTCAGAACCAACTCATGTCCCTTAAGGGGCTCTTTCTTCTTTGGGAAGTGGTGAAAGTCGCAATGTGCAAAGTCTTTCAGTTTTGAACTGCAATTTTTCATCTTTGAACTGTAGGCGCTGCAAAGCCTCTGGTGAGTGGCGACTCGTGTGCGGGCGGACGTTATCGTACTCCAGAAGAGGGTTCCAAATCTGCCATTCAATCCTGGTGTCTACCCAACTAGTGACGCATTGGCGCAATGCTTGGAAAGGAATGGGGACGATGTCGAAAAGTAAATAGTGCATTACATAGAAGACAAATGGAAATATCAGGTACAAAAAGAATTTTGAAAATCGGTTACCAAATAAAAAAGCTACAGCCATGAAGGCATTACTTTTCAAAACGCCCTCGTATTACATAGGTCAACAAAATTAACGATTTTTCTTTTAACCAAATGCAAGTGGGTGATTTTTGATAGTATTTTTTATGCTGACTACGAATATAATTTTGAAATTTCTCTAGCACGCACAGATTTTTTTTTTCAATGAAACATTTAAAAATTATTCAGTGTTTGGGGCCTCTGCGGCCGCAAAATATGGATAGTTTAATATTGCAGACGCTACTCTTCACACTCATTACTTTAACATAGAAGTCTCGAAATGCATAACTTGGAAATGTGACGTGATAGAATAAATCTAAAAGCAGATTCGGATTCTACATACAAATTGCTACTAACAACACTTTGTGTGGTCTTAGTTACAAAATGTGTGTTGACTAGTGTTATTGATAATAAGGAATTGTATAATTTCGTCATGTTTTTTATATAATAATAAGAACACAAAATTTTAACACATTGCTTTCACTATTTATATTAATATTGACTGATATATATTTTGGCTTATACTGTCTTCAGAATACTTGAATAAAGACACTGCAAATGGGTCAGTTATCACAGCAGGAACTGATTTCAATTAAGAGGGTGGTAAAGAAGGCTGGTAGGTTGCTATCAACTGCAGTACAAGAGGAAAGGGGTCCTGGGATAAAAAAAGATTTCCAAAAGTCAGATGTGATATTGTGACGCCCCCCCCCCCCACACACTCTTTTGCCTCTAACTTATGGGTGCAACAGTTCCATTGAGGCTAGGGATTGTCAGGGGTTCGGGGCCTAATTAGAGGGTCTGATGTTTAAAAAATTTTTTTAATAATTTTTATTAATCTTTATTCATCACATTTGTATTAATTTTTTATGCAAAACAATTATTTGTACACTAATTTTTTGTCTCAAGAATTAGCTAATTCTACATTTAAGAAATATTTAACTGATATTTCATTTGAAAGATCTAATTCTATATTTAAGAAACATTTAACTTATATTGTTTCATTCCAAGGATTTAGGTTTTATCGTCTAAAGTTTATTCTAAATGTTATCTTCCATATGCACTGTTATGGTAAGCTTTGTACTGTTCTTGTGTTTTGCATGATCGAGTGGCATGAGGCAGCGTATTCCTTTGTTATCGCGTGCTTGCAGTGTGACTAGGTATTGTTGTCTAATTTCATAAAACCAAGCATCACAGAAGACTCTAAATTACTTCCACCACTTCTCTGCCAGCCTGCCAAGTGGGTCAACACCATCTAGCTAACATAAGTACGATAGTGGTCTAGATTAGTGACTTGAGTTTTTTCATGTGACGCTCTCCCTGGTGACTTTCGGGGAAGGTTTCACCCCATCTTTCGAACATTGTGACTTTTCATCATCACCATGGAAAACATGGAGGTGATGATTGCTGACGAATTGTCCATTTCATGCTGACCCTGGGCATCTCGCCGTCCATGTCCGGGGTGCTTCGCTGCTGATGGCGGACTCATATCTGAAGTACTACATGCCTGATTACGGCGAGATGTTGAAGGTGTCCTACCCAGAGCATCCCGACTCCCGTCTGCAGAAGAATGGCGACATTCTGTTGGACATGAGGCTTCAGAAGGACATTCGTGACTCCCTTGTGATGCACAGGGAACGTGTCTTCATGTTCTACAAGAGATAGAAGCAGTGCTGCTGGTACTACAAGAAGTCATCTCACGTCCTTAAAAAATGTGAGGCATGTTCTCGTATCGTCGGCAAATACCATCGTTGCTCGCAGAGGACGTATGCATCATCAATTGTCCCAACACCAGTGCCTAGAGGAATGTTGTCTAAGCAGCCAGTGTTTGCAGTGGAGATATCTCCAGTCCTTTCTCCACCAGCCCAATCATTGATGTCACAGCCATTGCGGATAGCCTATGCGTCTTCGCCGGCCAGGATATCATCATTAGCTGGGACTTCCTCAAGAAGTCCTCGCAAGAAAAAGCCATGCCAGCTTCATAGCAGAAGGGATGGGATTCCTGCTTCCACTTCTAAGCGAAAGAGCTGCACGAGCCAACACCACAGCCTTTCTTCCTCTTCGAGTCGGACTCGATCCCCAAGATGGAAGACAACAGAGCCTCCTCCTACATCAGAGAGGCTCAAGTCTTCATCGGTTACAGGTCAGCCTCCGTCAGCATCTAATTCTCAGTGAAGGTCACTTCCTTGAACGTTCGTTCCTTTGGCTCTTCTTTTAAGCAATCAGTATTATCGTTTTTTATTGCCCTGTACACGCTGGACTTTCTTCTGCTCCAGGAGGTGAAGCTGGCTGCTATGCAACAATATTTCAATCTTCCTAGTCTTCGCAGTCAATATCTATCTGGACAATTTCTTTATCAATTCATCGTCGTCAAATGGGCACTGGGTTGCTATTAACATTTTTGACCCCTTCATTCTGGTTTCTAACTGTGTCTGTGGCTGCGAGTGCAGGGTAATTTCGTTAGACATTTTTCTATCTGGTGTTAAATTCCGGTTGCTTAATGTGTATACCCCATGCTCGACAGCAGAGAAACTATCATTTTTTAACAATTTGGATAGTTACATGTGTTCATCTCTACCTGTAGTGATTGCCGGGGACTTCAATTGTCGTCCAGATGAGGATAACATCTTTTCATCTGGATATGTGCACCGGTTGCGCCAGCAAAATGCGTTGTTTGATTATTGGACACGTTCTTCACATGATAACCAGCAGGGGTACACCTTCCATCAAGGCCTGTCTGTGTCATCGAGGCTGGATTTGTTTCTTGTGGACGTCGCATTTGCTGGCTCACCTGGTTCAATGGAGGTTATACCTTGTTCTTTTTCTGACCACAGGTCCATCAAGTGGACATGGAATCCTCAATTTCCAGCTTCTACTACAGGTCCTGCCAAAACCAACTGGTTATTAACGTTTCTCTGCTCGACAATAAGGCGTACAAGGAAATGTTCGTTCGGCTTGTGTAAAAACATCTCTGCAATCTGCCTCCATCGTTTGCATCATGGTTAGCATTTAAATATAATATCAAACGCTTTTTTTTTCAAAAGATGGGGTTGGATGCTCCTAGACGCAACCGTCGCCATCTCCTCATGCTGCAAGAGATCATGCGACTTCTCGGCTGTTCAACCCCTAAGGAGGAGTATGCTGATGACATACGTCAGGTGAAGAGCGAGATCAATGATCCGCAGGTCTGCCAACACAGCGCTCAGGGCCAAACTGGTCTGGGTGACTGACGTCAGGCACATGTCATCAGTAGCATTCGCTGAGAAGAGGCGTCACGCCAATAAGAAAGTTGTCATCGCTTGGTGGTGGAAGATACGGTAGTGGAGCAGACTCCGACATCTTGTCTGCCTTCCACTCCCATTTTCATCATTTTTCAGCCACCCAATTTTTCCGTCCGATGCCACGAAGCACTGAGACCTTTCTCTGAGGATGCTGACCTGTCCATCACCCGTCCCTTTTCTAAAGATGAAGTCAAGAAGTTTCTGTCGTCGAATGGCCGTCATCAGTCCAGCCCTGGTTTAGATGGCATTCCATTTCATTCTTCAGTTTGACTTCTCGGGCGTTTCCTGGTGCAAGTGTTTAACTCTATCGTTAAAGGCTCTTCCTCCATCTCATCGGACTTCACCATGGGAAAAATCATCTTGCTCCCGAAGGTTCTAGGCATCGAACTAGTGACTCAGTGGAGGCCTATAAACTTGCTCAACACAGATTATAAGGTCTTCACTGGGGTGCTTCAACAACGGCTCAAATTTTCGCCAACGAGCTCTTCGATCCGGTTTAGTCCTGCTACATTCCATCTCGCAGGATGTCCAACAACCTGATCACCATCAAATGTATTATGGAGGAAGCGCGCATGCGCCGTCAGACTCCGGCAGTGTTAAGCCTTAACCAGGAAAAGGCTTTCGACGAAGTGAATCACGTGTTTCTCTTTCGAGTGTTTCACCATCTTCATCGTCCTAATTTGGCTATGATTATCTCAGCACTGTATGCTTCAGCCACATCATGTTTGGTGATTAATGGCTCCATCTCATTTTTCAAACTGTGGAAAGACGTCAGGCAGGGGTGTCCATTAGCCCCACTCCTGTACATCTTTTACTTGGAGCCAACACTACAGTATCTCAATCGCCATTCAGTTTTTCAGGATACAATTTGCCAGCAGCTTCAATTAACATCTGTATGCTGGCTTATGCAGATAACGTGGTCCTGTTCGCATTTGACGTTTATTACTTGGGCATTACAAAGACTCATTCGATCTCTTTAGCACTTTGATGGGGAGTTCTGTTAAGTCTAAAGGCATCGCTATTGGGAAGTGGACAGTAGATTATCTTAGAACTTTCCCAATAACAGGCGTGAGACCAAATAACAGTGCTGGGATATGTCTTTTCCTTCTTACCCGAATGGACTCTCGTCAATGGCAGCATGTAATTAATACGTGTATTTCCCGCCTTGTCAAAAATTTTCGGCTTACCACCTCGATGTTTGTCAAGGTGAGATTTGTCAACTCGCACATTTTGCCTTTGCTGACGTTGAAGTGCCTAGTTGCCTTACTGTCTCAGCAAGTTTTGAAAAATGTGCGCAGTGCAGTTATGGATTGTGTATGGGGATATTCAGCGTATTTTCATCCTGTTCGATCAGAATTACTGTTTTTCCCCTTTGATGGGGGGGGGGGGGGTTGGTCCTGGCTGACATCCGGCGGTACCTCATCATGGCCAGAATGGCTGCTTATTTCTGTGTTTTCCTCATTCTGCCACCTATCTGGGCTAATTTCCTATTTATGCTCCTGAGCTTCTTTTTAAAGGTGAATAGGCGTCGTTACCTTCTACGCTGACAGTGATGATTAATGTATGTACTCCCGATTTTTACAATCATGTAGAACGAGACTTAGTATTCTTTATATCTGGACTACGGCATTTTGACCTGCAAGACTGGGGTAGGCTATGTCAATATTGGTTCTTTCAGCAACCTGGTCAGAATGTGACTTCTGGCATCGTGTGTTGACACCCTGATTATCCATGGTCAGCTATCAAATCTTTAGCCTTCGAGTGGACAGTTTTTAATTACCTATGGCATCTGCTGCACCATGGATTTACATTACTGTCCAACATTTACATCAGTAGGGAGTAGTGGGATCTGCTGGTTTCCAGTTTTGCGGGATCATGGAATCCATTGAACATGTGTTTGATGAGTGCTCGTTCGCGCAGTCCATCTGGGATCGCCTCTCGACACACTCTGGTTTGTTTGATCTTTCTTATCAGTCTGTGCGAATCCTGATGGACAGCTCCACCGGTGTTGCGTTTAAGTTGGACCTAGCCACGTCCATCGCTTTTCTTAATCGAGAACTGTGTTTGGCCCGAATGGATAGGACCTCTGGTTCATATCTGTCAGCTGTAGTTGTATGGAGGAAAGGTGCTATCCATCTGAGGTCCTTCCTCCATCTCGTATAGCATTGGCTGGGTCCAGCTACGTTTCGAAAGCGCCTTTAATTATGTACTGCAGCCCTCATGGCACTTAACTGCATGTGCGCCTGAGCATTCCATTTTAAGACTATCTCAGTGGTGTCTGCTGGAGCAATTCCATCAGCTCCACCTCCAACAACCGGTCAACATGATCTAGCCACAGCAAACCTGCCATAGCCCAGCAAAGCAAGATGTTTTCCATTTAGAATTCCTACAGTTATCACTCCTGCATTCTACAGTTATGTAAGAATCTAATCTTGACTTACTTTATTCCGTCGAGAATTTGGCTCTTTTTTAATTGCAAAGTTAAAACATTAATGATGAGACTAGGCTTTTAACTTAGGTTTATGAAAATGTGCGGAACTTACTGGCATTTCCTTTTTTAAAACTAGTTTGTCTCTTTTCTGGAGTTTGCTACTTGATTAATTTTAAATTTACCTGCGGTCAGTCTCCGTTTAATGGGGAAAATCGTAAAATTAATAAAAACAAAAAATAAATAATAAATAAAGTCACCAATCTTGAAAAACGATTAAGAAACTTGTGAGATGGAAGAAAACTCAAAGGATGTAGTCTATTGAAGATGTTGCTAATAGCAGAAATAAACCCAGTCTATTGAGGATTTAGATGAAGTCTTGTGAAGATAATGTTGATAGTGGAAAACGATAATCTTGAAGGAAGTTTTGGTTGTGAAATACAGATGAAATTTTGAAAAGGGTGATCCAAATATTTAGGATAAAATTTATATAAAACGTTTTCGAGAATATTTCTCATCAACAGTAGGATAAAACATTTTTGATTGGTGAAAACAGTTGAAATAAGAATTTAACAATTGATATAAAGATGATGAAGCTAAGTTGGTTGTAATTGTTGGTTTTGATTGTTGGCTATTGTATACTAGGGTAATTGTTGTTTAAAAGTTTTCACCATTCAAAAATGTTTTATCCTACGGATGATGAGACATATTCTCGAAAACGTTTTATATAAATTTTATCCCAAATATTTGGATCGCCCTCTTCAAAATTTCATCTATAGTTCAAAACCAACACTTCCTTCAAGATTATCGTTTTCCACTATCAACATTATCTTCACAAGACTTCATCTACATCCTTAATAGACTGGGTTTATTTCTGCTATCAACAACATCTAGAATAGACTACATCCCTTGAGTTTTCTTCCATCTCACAAGTTTCTTCATCGTTTTTCAAGATTGGTGACTTTATTTATTATTTATTTTTTGTTCTTATTAATTTTACGATTTTCCCCATTAAAAAGAGACTGACCACAGTTAAATTTAAAATTAATCATTTAAACTCCTTAGATCAATAATATTTGCTACTTGATATTTCAAGTCCATCTGCCTAATGATGTTTGAATCAGCAATTAATTGTGCTTTGATGTGTGCTTCCTAATTCCCATTGGTACCAGGAATCTATTTATTAGGACACCCAACCTTTACAAAATTAGGTAACTTTATTTCTTTGTTCTCTTCTACTCTTCACATAGGATTTAATGTATTTTGAAATTGCTTTACATTTTAATGGGGGTGTTTAGGTTTGATTGCTTGTCCTTAAAGTTTTAAGGCAGGGCTAAATACACATGGATGTTTTCGTTCTCGGGAGGAAGTAGTCATATTTTATTATAACTTTCAACTGAAAGTTTTTCTGTATTTTCTAAGTTTTTTTTCACTTAGAACACAAATGAAACTTTGCTTAGAAATGAGTTTCTTTGGCTTAATTTTATAATGGATGAACCATCTATTCTCTGCATCTTGCAAGTTTATCTGCAATTAATTACTATTTCTGCTTAATTTAACTTTAAACAGAAGACTTACCTTTATGTATTTGAGATATTAATTTACAGATTATTTCCCTACAACTTATGTTGTAAAACGTTTATCATATGTATGAAACTTTGTTTCCATGTTTATCTTGTGCTGATCACACAAATTTCTTAAATAGGTTCACAACGTAATATACGTTTTTGTATTCAATTCTTCTTTTCTCAGTTTCCGCTTGAGATATTGGATTTGGAAAAATCTTTGATAATTATTTACCCACTTTCACTTGAAACTGGCTGGCCAGGTGGCCAAGAGGGCTGGGGCATAGGCTTTCGGCAATGTTGACCTTTAGGAACTGCGAGCACTGCATGGACTGCAGAGAAGCATCCCTCAAAGACACCCAAATGAACAACTCATTCATAGCAACTGTTTAGTATCCGCCACGCAGTGAAGCATCACTTAAAGACGCCACTGTTGACCCATAATTTCTGAATTTATTAATTACTATTAGAAATTAATAAAATTTATTTTAATTCGTAAATATTTAACAATAATCAGTTAATTTTATTGAAACGCTTAGTATAAGAATTTACAAAATTATTACTAATTAATAAGTGATTTAAACATTTGACTTTTAAAAAAATTACTAAATGAATTCTGTATATACACTGTCGCCTTCTGTATATCTAAGGTAATACTAGGTCGCGATCTATTTGATTCTGATTTATTTGAAGTTGGATCCTGCAAAAACCCCACTGATCAAAACTCCTAGAATAATAGCACAAATGAGGACATATCCAGAAATAAACCTTAAATTTTATCTGATTTTTTATAATTTATACATTATTTTATTGAATTATTTGAAAAAATCTGGGTTTTCATCAGAATTTACTAGAGTATTTATTTTCGTATTTGGAGAGGGGGGGGGGTCTTTTTAAAATTTATTTTCTAATATTAATTTATTTACCGAATTAATAATTTGGTGATGGCATTGGCCATAAAATTTATACTACATATTTTCATTATTGTCGCGTTTCCGTGTGAATATGACATTAAATTTAAGTGATAAGTGAAAAATTAAGCCACGAGCCTACATTACAGTCAACAATGACTTAATTGCTTAGAGCGTCGATTTCTTTTTCTTTCCTATTTTCATTTATTATTTATTTAAACGCATCTGTATTGTAACATTTTAACATCTGAGGCATCATGTTTAAATAATTCATCAGTTTTTCTTTAATAAATTTGATACTTACTGTTT
Organism: Rhysida immarginata; assembly: GCA_023313115.1. NCBI lineage: Eukaryota > Metazoa > Arthropoda > Chilopoda > Scolopendromorpha > Scolopendridae > Rhysida > Rhysida immarginata. The sequence continues at coordinate 260,058 of JAHWFO010092009.1, forward strand.
ACATATACGGTGGCTACGCTATGACCTATCCATTATCAGAATTATTTTTATATTTGCGGCGTAAGACCATGTAGCGAATGTACGAATAACTCCCGTAATAAGAAAAATAACCAGATTTACTACTACTCCAAAAGAAAGGATCGACATGCTATAACTACTATCACTACCTATGCTGGTCTTACCATCATGGATTGGATATTAGTAACTTTTTTGCCCAGCATTTCAATGAAACTGTCTCTACTTCTTTCAACTCAATGAAACTGTCTACCTATTGTCCCCCTATTGTCCTCATCTTAATGGAGTTCACTGATAGAGATGTTGCCTAAGGTATTAATAGATTACGTGACAAGCCTTGCAATTTTCCAACAGAGGTCCTTCCTTTATTCTCAAAGGCCTTCGAGATGTCATAATTATTCCTCTTAGGCGTATCTTTAAGTTGTGTCTAAAAGCTGGCCACTATCCTAAAATAAGGAAGGAATAAAGGCGGTTGTGGTTCCTGCCTTTAAGGGTGGTTCTCCCAAACGGACTGACATTGCAAGATATAGGCCGATCTCTATCCTTCCACCCACTGCCAAAGTCTTTGACAATATCGTTCATAAATATCTTCTACAACATGTCCTTCCTCATGATCCTGCGTGTTAACATGGTTTCATTCCCCGACGTACTGTTGTGAGCAATCTTGTATCTCTCACTACTCATGCTCATGATGCTCTTGACCACTGCCAGCAACTTGATGTGGTCTACTTTGATATGCAAAAGGCATTCGACTCTGTCAATCATGGGTTACTAATTAAAAAATTGCGTGCGTATGGGATTGTTGATGGACTCCTTCGGATAATACGCTCTTTCCTGTTGGATCGACATTTTGTTGTATCTATATGACATCATTCATCATTGCCGTATAGGCCTCACTGTGGTGTTCCACAAGGTTCTGTCCTAGGGCCTTTATTATTTGTTGTCTTCACTGCTGACCTCCCCGAGGTGATTATGTAAGGTTTTGAGAATTAATTAGCCAGAATTAGAATATTCAGATTATTTATGCAAATGAGCTATTTTATTATTCGCATTCAGGATTGTCTATTTAGATTCAGAAGTTAAGAGTTTATGTAAAGTTTAGAAGAGTTTTTATGTAGAGAAAGATTAAATAAAGTTATTAATTGTTTTAAATATTTTTTTATGCGTGGGTGTTAGTTGTTAATAGAGAGCCAAGTTTTAAGGTTTGTCAGAAGGAAAAAGTAAGAGTCAGTTTACACAGCTTTGTTTTGATCGTTAGAATCATATTCAAAGGATGGAAATTGTATGGCCAGAGTAGAACA
>JAHWFO010092009.1:270293-368595 GCA_023313115.1 Rhysida immarginata
AAAATGATGATGCAATGATAAAGCAATCCTTTCCAAGAATTATAACAATGAACATAAAATGATGATGCAATATGGATAAGTTTCAATTTGTAACAATGCATAGAATTCCTGTTATTCAGGTTTTTCTTAGAAAAGAGAGTTCTTAGTACTTAACAATTTCTTGAAAATCTTTAAAAATGATCAGTAGCTGGAGATAATGAAGAGTTAGCAGACTATGGAGAAAGAGTGGAAAGACGACAGAGAAAGCAAACCTTTAGCTCCGTGCTGTATTGAGCAAATGGAAAGCAAGTAAATAGAAGAATTGGCGACCGCTAGACTACCCAAAGTGATGAAAGGCCAAATTTTGCTTCAACACAACGAGAAAAGAGTGGAAATTGCAACAACATCAAGTGTACATCTGAAGTAAGATTACCTGAGTAAGAAATTATTGGAGCGGTCCATCCATTGTGAGCCTTTAAAAAGATTTTTTTCGAATTTTCATTAAGAATTTTTACTGTATTAATTCTAAGCATTTTCATGTGTTTATTTTTAAGATACTGCAAAATTTAATTTAATTTTTTGAGATTGTTCTGTTTACATCCATGTGTAATTATCCCGGGCAACGCCGGGTACCTTTGCTAGTTAAACATAAAGAAACATAAAAACAAACACCTGAAGCACTAAGTTAACCCAAACATGGAAATAATACCAAATTTTCCTCAATAAAAGCATAAAATTACCCCATATTAACCTGCCTTCTCACTCATCAGGTACCCCAAACAAGAGCATCAATCCATGCTCTGTTTCCACCAGGACCATTTGACACTCAACTGACATAAAATGTTACAGAATAATTAAAGTATTTAAGGAAAAGTGACTAATATTTTGATAACATTAACAGTGATAACTGAACAAAGATTTGAAATTAAAAACTGAGGAAAATGCTGCTATGTGAGATAAATTTAAATAAAAATAAAAATCACTGTATTTTTCAGACTATAATTTGTATGTTTTTTCAAAAATGTTAACTTCTGCTTGGTTCTGCAACTAATACAAGCGAATATGGCGTGTATATGAAATTCACAAGAAAATTCTGTCTCAATATCTATAAAAATATCAGCTAATAGCCAACATCGTTCTCTAATTTCCTTCGTTTCCTAACTTCCTTCGTAATGCATAAAAGTGTTCCCTAACTTCCTTCGTTGATGTCATTACGACCGGTAACATTCCTATTCTGCAATTATTACTATGGTAGCCGTTTAGTTCCTTCAATCCTAGAGTTTACATCAGACATTAACCTTCTTTCTTTTGTTAAGGTTCCAAGATACTGCACAAGGAAAAGAGTGATTAAAGGTAGTGGTGAAACCTGATATACCAAGAAAAAGACAGTATCAACAGAAAAAGATATCTTTCTTAATAATCTTCTTCTTAAATTTGACTATTTTGTCTTGTAATGTTTTCTGTTATAAGCATTATTTTTAGTAAAAACTTTTATATTTTGTTCAAAAATTTTTTTAATTTTATTGTAAAATTTTTAGTATTTTTTTTAATATTTTAATGGAAAATTTTTAATGTTTTTATTATTATAAATGAAAATTTTAAATATAATTTATTATTTTATTATTTTAAAAATTTATTGTACATATTTTAACTGGGAAATTTTTATCCATTTATTTTTAATATAGAGCTCCCTCTGCATAAACGCACTCTACATAATGGCAAATTTATAACAGCCGCCCCATATAACAAAGTTTTCTTCTCTAAAATAAAAATTTCAGACCCAATCATAATTATTTTATTCAGTATCTACATCACTCATTAAATATTTATTTTTTTGCAATATCTAACTGTAAATGTCAATTTTTTTTTAGACTTTAAGTAAATATAGTAATACCAAGAATGTCACTATTTTATAATAACAATTCATCCTAAATTCAGTTAACGGATCAGATTTTGACACACAAAATTTCTGTTTCACCTTCTCCCGACATAGCAGTAGAAAATGACATGATGGCTGCTTTGCTACGCTTCCGGTACGATTCCTCGCACAAATGATTAAGAAAAGTCAGAGAAAGCGTTATAATTACATATGGATCAAGTAGTTAAGAAAAAGAGAGGAAATAAGTATCAAAAAATTTTATTAGGTTGTGATGGGAATGATATTTAATTGCTTTCATTAAGGATAATGCCCCGATATGTCAGCAATTCTACAATTTTTCTTTAGCATCTGTGTAGTGACTTCACTTTATGAATATTACACTAAAGAAAGCAACTTCATGGTATTGAAGGGAATGCATCACCAATGACGAATACGTGCTCCTTTATTGTTTTACTTAATTATAACGAATTTCATTATAGCGAATATTTCAGTAGAACGTAAGAACATTTCGGTCCCACGAGCATTTTTAATAGGTTTAGAACGCATTTTTTTTTTGGTTGTCTGCAGACACAGTAACTTTACTTTGCTCATCTGGACTCTTTAGAAGGAGAGAGACATGACGCCAAGAAAGAACAACGCCAAGAAAGAGATGCTGATGGAGAAAGGCACAGTATAATAGAACAGAGAAATTTTGAATTTTCAGTCGTGAATTCAGCACAGTCGTGAATTGAGCAGAGCCGTGAAATGAGCAGAGTTGTGACTGCGGTGTTTTTTTTTGTATTCATTTGTGACTTTGAGTTTGTAGCGGGATTCCCTACAGTTTATCGTTTAAAATAGGGCTTACTATGTATATGGTCTAGCCCAATAACGAGAGGAATCCGCTATTAAATTACATTCTTAATACAGTCTTTGGCTGGATTACTGATACTTACGCTAGCGTGTCGTATAGTGGATCATTGTAGTTAATATTTTCAGCTATGCCGCAATCCTTTTTGTTATTTCTCCCCTTTTTGTTAACTCGTACTATTGAGGACTCCTTCCTGCGCTGCTAAATTACTCTTCGAATAGCCACCAGAAAAGAATCAATAAACGTTATTATAAACTAAATGCTATTTATTCTTAATTAAAATAAGAGGATACATAAATTCAAATTAGGAACAGAGTTTCTTAAACCTAAGATCAGTAGTGTTAATAATACAATAGCAGTAAAATTTGGTACTCTGGAAAAATAAGAAGAATCGAACTAGGTTGACTTGTGACCAGTGGTCAGTATTATGAAGTGTGTATAATATCTACTATATAAGCAAATTCCAGGTTTTTGCTTAGGTGTTAACATTTAAAGCTTTTTGAAATTTGAAAATTTAAACTATCCAATAAGGAAGTATTATTGTCGTTTTCGTTGCTATGATTGGTGGCTTTAAAAATAAAGATTTTATTTATGATTGGCTATCTTTTAACAAAAAAAAATGAGAAAAGTCGGCTAACCAGTGCGTTGTTGTCGTTCATGGCTGATCAATTCCCAGTCTTTTCACAATGGCGGAAAAACACAGCTTCGCTAAATATTTTAGAGTTAAACGAAATAATTTCACCGCCATACCCTGAATAAATAGTGTAGAAAGAATACTATTGTTCAAGAACATCGATTATGAACCAAAACAAGAAAGAGTCATAGCCGGGTCGGCGCACATTGGCACGTTTAAGAAAAAATCGACTCAAAATTATTTTTTCTGATTTTTGTTGCACATTAAAGAGCATGTATTTGGGCACTATTTCTGTGAAATATTAATTAATTTTGGCCATCCGTATTGCTGCTATAAAGTATTGATTGATGAGTTTGCCATAGGGCATGCATGGGAGAAAATCAAATAACTCATACTGCGACATACCGGCACATAAACGAATTATTTTAATGTCAAATAATTATATGGCTTATGAACTTTAATATTACTCACCACCATTCACCCATTTTCATTCATTCGCGAGTTACAAACGTTTATATTTGTTGTGAAGTGGTTTCTGATGGGAGCGAGGTGCTATGAGGGTAAGTTTACCGTTGGGGTAGATTTTATTGCATGTTGCGTTTCTTTATTAATTTTATAAAATTCAGTTAATTTCAGAAAAATAATTCTTGATCAAGATAAAGGTGATTTGATTTTTTTATTTGATAGTAAAGATTATATTGAAAATTTCGTTAACAGATACATTGTAAAAAGTGCTTACTTGCGTTATAACCTTTAAAAAAACTCATAAAAATTTTTTTCATTTTAATATTATTTTTAAGTAATAACAATAATAAAAATAATAACAACAGTTTTATTAGTTAATTAGTGTAGTTTTATAAAATTCATTGGTTTGTTTGCTTTTTAGTTGATTTTTATTTTATTAGGCCTAAATTTTTTTTGCTAATACATTATTTTTAAATTTTAATTATTTATTCATATATTTGTAACAATACACCAATTTCTATGTTAAAATGTAAAAGAAAAAGTTGAATTACAATTTTAAGTCGATATTTTTACAACCGTGCCACTGTGCGGCGGTAAAGGACGTATGAATAAAAGCGACATCTGTTGGCAAAAATTGTAATCTTTTCTCTATCGGAATTTTGCATTTAACGAAAACGCTTTTGCCTTGAACATGTGTAGAATGAACGGATTTTTACGCTTTTAAAGAGGAAATAATAAAAGTTATTATTCTGTTCTTTTTTAGATTTTAATATATATAAATTACAGCATTTTTAAGCACTATTTGATCAATTAGCTACAAAATATTTACATGTACAAGGCTCCAGTAGCCAGATTGTTTTAAATTTTTAAATTGATACGTACGCCTATAGGCGCGTTTTAGATATGTAAATGAATTTGTTCTCATTTTAGTATTCCAGCGAAGTAATTTATTATTATTATTATTATTATTATTATTATTATTATTATTCAGTTCTTTTTAAGTTTTTAAGAATTTAATTAGAGGATATTAGAAGAAAAAAGAAATACGCCAATTTAGATTAAGCTTAATAAAAATGTCCTGGCGTAAACAAATAATGGAAATTAGGCACAAACTCTCTCAAGCCAGTTTTCAAGTTGCATGTGAGGAAGACAAATCTGAACGACAAGTAAAAATTATGGCAGTCAATTCAAATTATTTTATGCAGAAGTTGCTGACCCTTCAAGACTTCTTAATATGAGAGAATATATGAGATGCAGTATATTAAATGAAATTCCCGGAGACCGAATAAAGCGACTCTCAGCGAGCTAAGCAAACGGCAAAATGACCGAATGATACGTAATTTTAAGGCAAATAGGCAAAACTTCAAAAATATAGTCCGTCTATTATACCTTGGCACATGACCTTGACTGAGAAATTAATGTCATAATTCAAATTCAGCCAATCACGTTAGTCCCTAGCCTCCAAATACCAGAGCCTGTTTTCTCAAGTAGTTAATTAGGTCAATAGATGAGGAATCAAAGCCTAAACGGATTAAGATTTACCAGGAGTCATGTGCCAAGTTATAATAGACGAACTATATGCATTATGACTTTCGTTTTTTCTGTGCGAATGTAAGTAGCACCGGTTTAGTTAGTTAGTCAATATGGGTGGCTGCCTTGTCGGCGTTTATTCTGTATTTTTTCGTGTTGTTGCATTTTTTTTATGTTCACTGTAATAGCCAATTGCAATATTTCCTTGTTAGTAAATAGGCATTGCTGTCGGTTTGATTGGTTGGTTTGGTTTGTTTGGTATTAACGTCCTTTTCAACTGCCAATGTCATTTCAGGATGGCGTTATAGGGGCCCAAATTTTGCCTCGCAAGGGTTCTTTAACGTGCAGCCGGTAAACGACTACACGGAACCAACGGCTTTACTTCCCTTCTGAAAGAAGTGCGTGATCTCAGGATTTCCCCCTGAAAAACCCGCGTACTCGGGCATCAGAGGCGACCACGCAACCACTGAGCCACCGAGGCCGATCTGTCGGTTTGATGGTTGGGTTTATGATTGCTTTATTTTATTAATTTAGTATTTAACAGTACATAATATTTTTTTGTTTTATTTGTAGAATTTAAAATGTGTTTTCTTCAACGTTGTAACAATCCCCGTCGATGCTGTCAGAGGGCTTTGTTGCAACGGAGAGAATTTTTGTAAACGAGCGTTTTGTTTTGTTATTGTTGGGTGCGCGCTTGTTTGTGCTGTTGGAAGCGGAACGTTTTTTTTTTTAGAAAAAGGCAAGTTTTAAAATAAGAAAGTGGACGCCAGTATGAAAATGGCAGTGTTGAAGCTTGCTTGTTATGTAAGGGGCTAGTAACTGTTGTTATTGCAGTAGCCGAGAAGGAGTGAATGGTTGATAAGAATGTCCCTGTCTCATGCGTTTTTTCTTTCCTGTATTATATGAGTGGAAAGCTGTTTTGGAACGCAATCATGGCGCGCATTCAAGGAGCGAAGGAAAGTATAACGGCATTTTGGCGTGTACCTCTCCTAAGATAAGAAAACGGCGTGATTCTCGGTGAGATATTCCCTTTTCTTTATTTTACCATGATTTTGTCGACGGGAATTGCTGTTTCGAAATGGGTGAATAAAGACTAGCTATTTTGCTCGCCTGCTTTCTTCCTCACCTTGGACGGCTATAGATTTGAGCCAGTGCATCGTCGTGTAGCGGCGCCTGTGCCTTTACATGCAGGTGTAAACTGTAAAGTTGCCTGTGCTTCTTGGCCTAGACATTAGCGGAATTAATTGCGACAAAGGACCGAACAGAGGCATGTTACCAGTGGGTGGCTCTGTGCACGCCTATTATTATTTGCCTGTTGTGTGTAAAGCTGAGCCATCACAGGTTGTCTTAGAGCCAGTGGAGGTTGATGCTATTGCAATACGTAGTGAAATAGGAATGTACTTGGTGTCATGTGGGACGGCTGGACAGTGGTTGGGTTACAGGAGGATAGATTGTAGAGTAGAGCGCTGTATTGGTTGCAAGCGCTGTGTTAGTCTGCACATTGTTTTGGGGTTACCGCTCTCCTCCCCTTCCTTTCAAACCTAAAGCTGCCATTAGAATTCAGCAATAGGCTTTGTAAATGTTATTAAAAGGGAAGCACAGCGCGTTCTTGGGGCTGCTCTCATTCTAGTGCTCCCTAGAGGGTTCATGGTGACCGTTAATGTCGGTGCTGATGTCCGTGCGGCCCATTCAGAGTTGTTCACTGTGCTGTTTTTGACGCCTGTGTTGGCAAGAAGCCAATACGTATGACTTTAAAACTGTTTATTCACATGTTGAAAATTAATGTTTATTTTTAATAAGGGGCTCCGTTGTTTAATTGTTGTTTAGCATACTCTTAGTTTTCATGCATATGAATTTTGTAATATTCTATTGAGCGTATTAAATACATTGTTCCTACCTCAACGACACTGCGTGTTTTGTCAATCCTCAACGCCCTCACGAGTCTCAACCCTCCCTGCCATAGCGTGCGGTGGTTGACTTTCGGTTAGGTGTCATTCGACGACCCACCCCCGCACGGGTGGCACAGACTAACACAGGGTGTTGTAATTCGATGACCAACTTTAGAGGGTTAGTAATATGGGTGCTTCTAAGCAAAAAACTTCATGTGAACATGGGTCCGAATTAGATCGCTAACTCTGAGATATGAACAGAAATAAAAATGCCACCACCAAGATGAACATGTTAATAACTCAGGTTCTGCAAAACTAGGATAATGCATTTTGGAGGAATAATAGTGTATATCAAACTCTGTATACCATTAAAATTTGATGGAATTCCAACAAGTAGTTTCCGAGTTACGCAGTCAAAATCTTAACACGGAGGTTGGCACATATATCTTCACAGCTACAACTACGATTGTTCCTCCTTGACAAATGCCACGTTTACAGTTAATTTTACGAGGGACAGCTTCGTCCCATTCGACTCCTTTAAATTAATTATAGAGTGTAAGTGAGTAAGAGCATAAGAGAATAAGAGGTATCCTGGTATAAGAGTACAAGAGTTTTGAGTATAAGATAGCATAAGAGATATCCGGGTATAGGAGAGTGAGCCTTCCTCATATTTCACCTGTTTATAGCTTTTCACACCATTTCAAATTTTCCTCTCTACGTCTTTGTTTCCGATTGGCTAGTCTCCTCACTTCGCTCACCTTCCTCTTCCCCACAGGATCACTTCTTGCCAAGGGGTCATTCCAAATGAAATCACCGACATTCACAGAAGGATCCTACTCGACCCTCTCCAAATTTCATGAAATTTTGTAATAAAGTAGCACTAGACCCCAAATATAGCTGTGCAAAATTTTAGGGTTCAGTGTTCTTTGCTTCAAAAGTTAATGTCCCTTGTTTTTTGGGCAGTCATATACTTAATGTGCGGTGCCGCAAAAAGAGCCAATTTTGTCTGTCAAATAATTTCAGTTCAGCAGATAAAAGTAAAATTTGGCGCACTATGACAACTTTTAGCGTAGAATGTAGTGGTATGATGAAAAAAGTTGCTTGCTTGGCTGTTCAGCTGCAAATCCAAGGCAAAATTACCACCAAATATTGTCGCGACAGAGTTGGACTCAACTTTCAGGGCCAGTCAGTCACCACCAAAAGATCTGTTTGCTGTGATGTTTTGCAACTGTATATAGGGTGCGCCATACCATGCTGTGCTGTAGTGACAATGCTGTTGTCTTAATATATCGAGAGATATGCTAAATGAAAGATGTTCATAAAAATTATGTGCGTGAAGAATGCCACAATTTAGGGGAAAATATCTCAATATGCATCACTCCCAAATTAATTTTCATTGGTACCATTAGAAAGAGCAAGTTTTATTGGACAAGAAAATACTCTATTTAGACGTGGATCTGAATTTCTAGGATAGCTACAGGACTCCAAATATAAAATAGATTTCTGCGGTATCAAGAAATCAAAATATGACCCCCCCCCCCACCTGATTCAATCTCAAGTGACTAGTATTGCATGCAAAATGTAATCCAGACTAGTTGTAAAGTTTGAAACTCCATTAGTGAGAGTATTTTTTGAGAGAAATTCAGAATTCATGTTGCCATTATGGGCAGTCATTGTTTGAATGAAATTGAAGCAATTAGGGCTACTCAAGAGATCACGCACTTCCTTCGGAAGGGAAGTACAGCCATTGGTCCCGTGTAGTCAATTGCCGGCTGCACGTTAAAGAACCCCTGCGAGGCAAAATTTGCGGCCCCTATAACGCCGTCCTGAAATGGCCATGGCAGTTGAAAAGGATGTTAATACCAAACACACCAAACCACACCTCAGCAGAACATTATTCATTATTGCCACAATTCCAGCACCAACTGCATCTAGTTTAGGGCGACACTACCGTTTGCCAGAGCCAATTGTGTCCAGCATCAGTGAAAGGTTTCAGCTGTTAAAACAGTGATACTGTAACATTTATTATTGGAAATTTATACCATATTTATGGTTAGCAATGTAGCATTATTCAGGCTTGGGAACCATAAAGATACACACTTTAGGGTTGGAATCCTAGACTAAGACTCCAAATTAGACTTGGGAATCTGCCAGATACCCAATAAACAAATTTAGGAACCTGCCAGATACCCAATAAACAGGTTTGGGAACCTGCGATAAAGTGGCCCACCCGTGGCTAGCCTTGCCTGGCTATCGGGCGTTGCCCCTAGGAGATGGGGTTGCCAATCTATAGATTGGTAGTGGCTCAGCCACCATAAACCAAAGCAAGGATTACACTACTAGTGGCCAAACTACCTTTCTGTAAAATGCCAGCCTCTGGAATCAAAAACATGCAGTAGCTTTTGATACGAACTGCGTGGATAAAAACTTTCATCATTTTCATAGCCATATGATTATCTTAGTAATTCAGATCCATATGTGAGAAAATATTATTCTTGTACAAAAAAGACGCTTTTTCTAATGGTACCAATGGAAATTAATTTGGGAGTGACGCATATTGAGATATTTTGCCCTGAAAGTTGGCTTTTTTCACTTGCATAATTTTTTTGAACATCTTTCATTTGGCATATCTCTCGATATATTAAGACAAGAGCATTGTCACTACGGCATAGCATGGTATGGTGCTCCATATATATATATTTGCAAAATATCACAGCATACAGATCTTTTGCTGGTGAGTGATTGCTGTGAGTGATTGCTCAAAGTCCAGTTCAAATCTGTCGCGACGACGTTTGGCAGTGATTTTGTCATGGATTAACAGCTGAAAGGCCAAACGAAAAATTACAATTTAAATTATTTTCGAGGCTATAATGGTAAACACCATAAAATGTGCCTTCTCCATACATAATGTGATATTAACAAAAACAAAAGGCTTCGTTGCCGTATTTTGGGCAACCCAAGCCCTTCATGAAGTAAGCTTTTCAAATTGATGACCTTCCTGCACTCTGCAGTATGCTAACCGGTAATAAAATTATTGAGAAACATTCAAAAGAAGAAGAAAAAAATTATAAAAAAGAGAACAAGGGGGACAGCGTGACATTGTTAAATTATTGCAATAATTACATCTTTATCCTGTAAGCAGCTTATTAGCATATATCTGGCAGAAAACGCTGCATGGTGGTGATACTGAAGTTAGTTCAACATCTTACTTCTTATTGCTCCAACAATACATTATTGAGGTTCATGTTCAGACCTGGTAGTTTCTAGAAGGCCGTGGTCTATACCCCTCTGCTAAAATATAAAACAGTCCGTAAATCCTTGATGAATCGCTACCCTAATCGTCATCAGCATTGTGTTGAATTGAATTTATTCAACAGCCCGAAGAAATAAAAGTTGCAAGGGTATCATACCACTGAATTCTACGCTAAACGTTGTCATAGTGCGCTAAATTTCACTCGTATTTGGTGAATAGAACTGATTTGATAGAGGGTCAAAATTTGGCTCTTTTTGTAGCACCGCACATTAAGCAGATGACAGCTCAAAAACATGGGCCTTTAACTTTTGAACCAAAGAACACTAGACTCCAAAATTTTGCACAACTATATTTTGGGTCTAAGGCTACTTTATTACTAAATTTCATGAAATTTGTAGAGGGACGAGTGGGAGGCTATGGCGATTTGAGATGGAATGAACCCAAGGCAACTTGTGCTTCCGATCGGCTTCACCAACTCCACTCACCTCTTCTCCCGCTAAAACTCCGGGGACAAAGAACCACGTGTTTTATTTTCTGAGCCATCGTTTCTGAAATTAAAATTTGCTAAATAACCTATATTTATTCCTAAGATACCGTTCCGTTTATTCCAAAATAACATTATGATGCTAGGGGGGTTTCCCATATACTGCATTTGCATTTTTATTAAGAATTTAATTTTATATACTTGATCAAAGATAGATAGACGTGAGAATTTTTCAGAACATCAGTAGTGACGTGATATTAACACGATTTCATTATAAAAGCGATATATATTTCATGACATAAGCCCATACTCCCCAATATAACTATTCTCCAGAATATAACAGACCCGCATAATCTAGCTTATTCAGCCTGCACCTAAGATCTATTTCAAGAGAAAATTTAATTATCTACATACTACTATTCCCCAATGGTACCTGCCTCTTCCTTCCCCTATGCACTAGCTAGGCTTCTGCTCTCTCCCATCTATCACAACCCTTTTCTCCACACCCGTCCCAACTATTCGTTGGGTGTGTTGTTGTTATCTTGGTGAAGGTTTTTATAGTTAAGCCTATTCTCCTGTCTTCGTCTCAGGTTATACCTCTGTTCTGCTATTGTATGGGTTTTGCTGTCTTGGGTTATTTGCTCTCTTTTTCTCCCATGCCGCTCTTCTGCCTGGTCATTGGTATCCTTATCTTTATCCACGCTCTGGTGTGTGTCTGTGTTTGATGGTCGTTGGTCTGTCCTTGATTCATCGTTTTACCTGATGTTGCATGTTAGATCAATGTTAGTCTGTCAATATGTACTAGTTGTGTGTTTTACCCATGTACTTTCTTTATCTCGTAGTTTACTTGACATACTCTCCGGAGGACTCTATATGAGCCCATGTACTTATGTCAGCTTACGTTTGTGTCTGCCTTTACATAGCCACCAAACTTGCTCGTGTTTGTCCGCTGGCCTTCGCGTTTTGTTAGCTCACTTGAGTCTCAGGTTGCGGTGTCTGTACACACCTTCTGTGCAGACCTCCACGCTATCGCTAGATGCTGCACTAATTCTTATATGTACAATTGTGTAGGCACTACGCGACTCTGCTTCTGTTTCCCATGCTCCTGGTTCGAGCGGGTCGAATCCATACACGAGGTAAGCCGGCGTTTCTCCAGTGATTTCATGTATTGTTGTGCGTGTGGAGAACAATGCCGGTTCTAGCAAGTTTGCCCACTCCCGTGTATGATTCTCACATAAAATGCCTAGCGTCTCTATAGGGGACTTATTTAGCCTTTCGCATTGTCCGTTAGAGGTTGGTCAGTATGCTGATGTGAGGCAGTGTGCCACACCCTAGTCCTCGTACAATGTTTTCAACAAAGCAGACAGGAATTTTTTGCCCTAGTCAGTGATTATCGTCTCAGGTATCCCATATCGTCTTCTGGGTATCGTGTAAACGCATCCACCAGCACTAGAATGTATTGGTGACCCTGTTTTGAGGGTTTCATGGGTATCACCACGTCCATGGCAACTGTCTGAAATGGGCTGTTCGCTTGGATTGCTTTGTGAAATGGTGGCCTGGTGCCTTTTACCTTCGCTCGCTGGCAAATGTTGCAATTGACTACATATGTTCTTATGTCTTTGCACGTACCCGGCCAGTAGTATTATCTTTCTACTTTCTGTTGTCTAATTCCTCCCTTTGTGTCCGGCCAGAATGCTATCATGTGCGTTCTGGAGCACCCGTTGTCGCATCTGTCTGCCTACGCATATGTGCGCCCTCTATTTCCCTCTGTGGTCCTCGTCTATCTGGACCAACAAATTGCCCATGAGCAAGAATGGGTTGTGCTCATCCCCCACCTGCAGTTTCTCTTTGAATACTTGTGTCCATTCTTCTGTGTCGCGTGCGTGGGTGCAATTCTTCCCTCCAGCCCAAGGTTTCTGCCCACATCACCATCTGCTCTTTTTCCTTCCCTGGTCTTGACAGAAGGTCTGCTATGGTATTCTTGTTACCAGGGATGAGAGATATTATTAAGCGCCCAGCAAAAAATTCTCTGATTGGTCCTTTTCATCCCCCGGAGAAAGGAAAAGCGGCTTATGGTCTGACATCAGATTAATGGGGGAGTCCAGCACTATATGTCGAAAGTGTCCTAACATTGTGAGTATTGCCGAAGCCTCCTTTCAATGGTGCTGTATCACATCTGTGCTCCTCTTAACCATCTGGTGCTGTTATTTTTGACCTGAAGTGTAAGGTTAAAATGACCATAATTACTTTTTGCAAGAGTTGTTTACAGGTTATCCTATTTATTACTAAAACAATTAAATATATCATAAGTCATTTAAATTTATATTTTTAGAACGTACAAAACAAAGCTAATAACATTTAAATAAATTGTACAAATAGACAAAGGTTTTAGACAGTTGAAAAATGATTTGGGTCAAAAAAGTCCCAAACAGCACAGGAAGGATAAAAGTTATTCATGTCAATAGAATCTAGTATAGAATCTAATATAAAAAAATCAAAATTTCAAACAAAAGCACATTTACTGACATGTTGTTTGAACAAAATAAACAATGGGTCAAAAATGACCCAAACATCATAAGTGTAAAAGAAATCCTTATATGATACAAAAATATATACACATTTTAATTACTATAAAATTCCAAAAAAAATTTATTAAATTTCAAGAGAGTTGAGGGCTATTTATACAAATAGACAAAAGTTATAGTGTCGTGTATTTTAAGAGTACGAACAGAGTGGAAGTAAGGAGGTAATGTGACTATCAATTTAATGGTTGACTAAATATGAATACATAAGCTAGCAGAGTTTTGCTAGCACATGGTGATAGATTTTAATAAGAAAGGATCAGTCCAGATCGTTGTCGTATGATGAGGCGACCTGGCTGCCAGGGGATATCACAGAAGCGCTACGCCGGAAGTCCAAACTATCGTTCGTTCAGTGGCTGCAGTTGCCTCGCTGGCTGCCGGCTCCAAGTCGTCAGGGGTTTTTGTGGGGAATAACGTCTGGCCTGAATTAGGCACCGCAACATCCGAGAGCGGCGACCTATTTAGGTTTGTCAACCGAGGAGGTAATACTGTAGGGAATAGAACATCTCATTAATAAAAGTTATCTATCTTTAAATTGCTTAATCTCATTCTAATATCCTAATAGATATCTTAGCAAAACACAGTACCAGACTACACGGCGTCGCTGTCCGAGCGCGAACAATCTGCAGAGCGTCCCGCGAGAAAGCCGGCTGGGTTATCTGGCGATAACGCTGCCTCGCTGTATTTACTTCTCCTCGGGAAAAAGAAGGGGTAAGTAGAATGCAATTGCTTGTTGAGACGCGCTATCCAGAAGAGCGCCTTCTTGGACGTGGTCCTCCAACGTTGAGAGCAGGTTGGACTCGTCTCCTATTCGGGCATGGGTCACTGCTACAACCTTATCCACAAAGGCTAAAGATGTCGTAGAAGTCGAGCTACGTTCATCTGGGCTGTTTGAAATGTCGTGCTGAAGCTCCTTATCACCAATGTCCGAAGGATTGCTTAGTACATTGTCCTCTGCAACGAGTTCACTTAAGTTCATAACAATATCATATTGGTTAGCATGCTTACGGGGTTCGAGCTTAGCCGATGAAATACTCCTCTTACGATGATGCCCTTTTTGATTCGGTCGAATGTGTAGTCCGTTGTTCGAATACCAGTTCCTCTTTACGGAATATGAGGCCTCCTGGACGCCTAGGCTCGCATGTGTAGGTCGGACGTTTTGGATATGATTCCTCTTTCTATCGGAATGACCAGCTTCCTTATTCGAAGTTCGCTGCCGGGAAGGGTACCGGGGCGACGGACGTGGCAATCTCCTTCCGTCGGATGGTCCTGGTTCCACACGGCGACTATTTCCAATATAGCAAGAATTACGATTAATGAAATCACTGTTCAAAAGGCTACTTGCCGTCTACTTGAAATCTTCCGTGTTTCGTGGATCCATGGTTTTTTTCCGAAATCCCATTAGGCCATCTCATCTGGTCCGGCTGGCTGGAGAGGTTCCAGTCCGTAAGAGAATCGACCACAATCTATCTCTCTTGTCTTTTCCTTCGCCTTTTATTCGGGCTTGGAGGATTCTGTGTCGAGTTTGCGCACTTCATTCTCCAATCCCGAGGCTCCGACTTCCCCTTCTTTCTCCAATCCTGAGGCTTCAGATTTTTCTCTCTTGACGGGGTCTGTCTTCTATGGCCGGGGGTGTTCCTTTTCTCATATTCTTTTTCCCTTGTCAAATCCTCACGAAATTCTTTTTTAAAATTTTTCTTCCATCAGGGATTTGACATATAGGCAGTTGAAAAACGATTTGAGTAAAAAAAAAAAAAAAAAAAACAGGACAGGAAGGTTAATCTTCTTGAACCGGGAACTTCCATTTCTGGCCTCTGTATCAGAATTGGCCATTGGATGCAAGCAACTCGAAATTTAAAACTCAATAACGTTAAAACTTTTGACACTTTATCGCCAATTCTTTATCGCCA
Source organism: Rhysida immarginata (assembly GCA_023313115.1). NCBI lineage: Eukaryota > Metazoa > Arthropoda > Chilopoda > Scolopendromorpha > Scolopendridae > Rhysida > Rhysida immarginata. Next base: position 285,746 of record JAHWFO010092009.1, read on the forward strand.
ATTTTTTTACATATTGTTTACGCCGCAATTCGCTGTAACATTGTTTGCAACGGAGTTCTCAACAATGACTGACGACTCTCGCATTCTGTTTGTTTAAAAACAATATAATATTGTTATTGTTGTCATGGATCTTGCCCTGGACAACAGTTTTGTTTTTTTTTGTTATGTTCTCGCTCTAACGTCAAGAGCTCCGCCATCTTGCATTTTTTATGCCGCCATAGCTTCGCCACGGCAGAGGTACCTCTCCGTGGCAAACCATCCTCATGAGATCCAAGCATCGCATCAACTTCACCTAAGTATTCCGCAGCTGCGTTGAAGACACATACACGTCGTCCCGCTCGCTCTGAACTGGATGGTAAATATTACCATCTTTTTCAACTTTGATACAATAACTGATAAGTCACATTGGCTTTACGCTGCCCGCGGCTCTATAAATTATTGGTCTTTCGAGCCGGATATAGAATTGAATTCGTTTGGTGCCATTTTTAATTTAACATGGCAGAAGCAACCAAACTCAAACTTGTTAAGGCAAGAATCGAATGTATTATGCGTGACCTTGACGAGCTGAACAAGCTTGCATGTAATCTACAAGATTCCTCTGCCACCGTAGTGACTAGATCCCAGGAAAAATTTCTGTCATTAGCTCCAGAGGTTGATCACTGGAAAATTCAATTATCGACTCTTCTGGATGAAAGAAATCTGTTAGAGATAACGCTAGACTCGAACTTTATTCCAAATTATTCCGAAGAAACCATTGGCAATGAAATGTTCGGTCGAATTAAAAGGATCCAAAAGCGCTTGGAAAGCGTTAATCAACCGCCCATTCCTGCAACTACGGGAGCGCAACCTTCAAGGATAAAGTTGCCAGCCATAGACATTCCAGAATTTGACGGGAGTTTTGAATCCTGGCCGCTTTTCTATGAATCCTTCAAACAAAATATTCATACTAATTCTCAGCTGACCGATGCGGATAGAATCCACTATTTAGTTGGGAAACTGTCAGGCAAGGCTTTATCCATACCAAATGAAACTAACTACAATTCAATTTGGGACGCCCTCGTCGCCAAGTATCAAGATAAGCATAGCTTAGGAGTTCATTACATTTCCCTGATTTGGGATATTGAATCTATACGTAGTCCAACTTCTCAGACATTGGGTGCATTTATAGAGGGCACGCGGCAGCTGTTGCAGCTTTAAAGCAACTCCAGTTCGAAGATTTAGCAGACTTTATAGTGCTTTACTCAGCGTTAGGAAAAATCAACAACGAAACCTTAATCCAGTTTGAAATGTCTGTGCGTAAGAAGAGCATTCCAGTGTATGCAGATTTTCTTAAATTCATAAAAGATAGAGTGAAGGTGCTTGAGCGGACTACATGCTCTAATTCTTCTTCGGCTGACCAGTCTAGGCAGGCGCGTGGAAAGAAAGAAAGCTCGACAGTGTCTCAGGTTTTTATTAATACTGATTCTTCGAAGATGGCTAAAAAATGCATTTTTTGTCACAATGCGGACCATACTAACTTTTATGCTTGTTCAGCGTTTAAGGACTTGCCTGCAAATTCCGGATTTTCCTTTGTTCGAAAAAATGGATTGTGTACAAACTGTTTAAGCCCAAGGCACACCTTTAAAGCGTGCTGATCAATTCACCGTTGTAAACAATGTAATGCGAGGCATCACTCTTTATTGCATTTCGATAACTCCCCAAATAAGTCAGAGCAAGTTCAAGCTCCATGTCATTCTCCATTGGGCCCGTCTAAGGCTAATCAGGCATCAACCTCGAATGCTGCTTCTGTTGATGTTAGCACTTCGGCGGTGTCGCTTTGTAATACTATCACGGAATGTTTCAATGATTCTTCAGAAGTGTCTACAACTATACTGCTAGCCACGGCTTGCGTATTTGTCAATGATTCACATGGGCGGCAGCATAGGATGCGCTGCCTCTTAGATAGCGGTTCACAGAACCATTTAATCTCTCTAAGTTGCTGTAAAAGGTTGAAACTCTCTCTATTGGCTTCTGCGAATACTATGTTGAGAGGAATAGGCGAAACCCAAGAGGCAGTCTTGGGACGGGTTCATTTGAAAATTAAGTCAAGGGTCAATGACAATCAATTCGACATTGAACCATTGGTTATTCCACGGATTTCAGAGGAGCTTTCTACCGTGGATGTTAATCCTCACCATCTCTTGCATCTAAGTCATTTACCGTTAGCTGATCCCCTTTGGAATACCCCGGGTAGTATAGATTTGGTATTAGGCGCACAGTTGTTTGCCCAACTGCTTTTACCCGAGAAAGTGACTCCCCCCTGTTAGTTACCTTCCCACAGCAATGGGAACTCTATTGGGTTATGTTTTAATGGGCAATACCCCCACAATTGCACGAAGTGAGACATCGCTTTCGTTCTTTTTAACTACGGAAACCCAGGTTAATAAGTTATTAACAAAATTCTGGGAATTAGAGGAACTCCTGAGTCTAAATCTTTAAGTCCCGCTGACGCTTGTTGCGAAGAAATTTATGTAGCAACAACCACTCGTGAAGAAAGTGGCAGATATGTTGTCTCTCTGCCTTTTAAGGAGAGTCAATCTAGGCTAGGAAATTCCCGAACAATGGCCGAGCGCAGATTACACAATTTGGAAAGAAGATTTGAGTCCGATGAAACTCTGTATGAGCGTTACAATGAAATCGTTAAAACATACATTGACAAGGGCTACCTTTCTTCTGTGCCAGATAGTAATACTGGTTATTTTATACCTCATCACCCTGTAGTAAGAGAAGATAAGTTGACGACTAAAGTACGCATTGTGCTCGATGCCAGTGCTAAAAGTGATTCTACGTTATACCTTAATGACATCTTGCATGCGGGACAAAACTTGCAGTCTGATTTGCTTATGCTTCTGTTGAACATTCGTTTAATTCATATCGCATTTTGCGCAGATTTGAAAGAAAAGTATTTGCAGATTAGCGTCGCAGAAGAGCATCGAAAATTTCAAAAAATATCATATCGTTTCCCTAAATCTGCCCCGGTCTCTGCATATCAATTTAATTGCGTCTGCTTTGGTATGAGGTCAAGTCCCTATCTTGCTATGCGCACAATAAAACAATTGGTCATGGATGAGGAAAATAATTATCCTCTTGCGTCAAAAATTATCCGTCAACGATTATATATGGATGATTTGGTTGATAGTCTTGCTACGCTGGACGTGGCGAAAATTAGTGCGGATCAATTGATTTCCCTCTTTAAGACAGGCGGTTTTGACTTAGTCAAATGGTCGTCAAACTCTTCTGATTTGTTAGCTCACATACCCTCGTCACATCGCCTATCGGATAGTATAGCTTTTTCACATGATAATGGGGTGCTGAAAATTTTGGGTATGCATTGGAACCCTAAGTCAGATGTTTTCTTTTTCAAAGTCTTGCTTTTTTCATTGATTTGCACAAAACGCAATATATTGTCTACGGTCGCCCGATTATTTGACATTTTAGGTCTAGTAGTCCCAGTAATATTTTACGCGAAGCTTCTTGTTCCAGCTCTGTGGCTGGCAAAGGTAGGATGGGACGATCCTCCTCCCGCTTCTATTGCATTAATGTGGCATACTTTTCAAGATGAATTTAACAAGTTATCAGAACTACGCATACCTCGTCACTTGGGGTTGTAGAAAAATCTATTAGATTGTTGGGTTTCTCGGATGCAAGCGAATGTGCTTACGGAGCGGTTGTGTACATGCACGTGACCGATTCATATGGAAGCATCACTTGCAATATTATCTGCGCAAAGTCTAGAGTAGCACCGAGTAGCAAGAGTTATAGCCACTGTTCAAAATGACGTCTTCAGCATCAATGCAGAATTATGGTATGGTCATGTAAATTTTTAAAGTAACATGACCACACCATCACATTACCATGCAAGCAGATCCTGCACACTAAAAAATCTAACGTGTGTGATCGCATCCGGATATGGACTACACCTTTAACGAGTGCACTGACATTTAGACTTACTTAGAGCACTGGAGCATAAATGGAGAAAATTTTCATATTTCGCGCGCACTGACACCTCCATTACACAATACCGCAGTCCAGAACTGGAAAAAACAGTTCAAAACACAGCAGAAGATACTCCTGCTTTCGATGTCTTAATTATTTTTAAATGGAATTAGAAAATATTATAGTATTTCCAGGGAAGAATTACAATGGGAAGCGAAGCTTGGGGGATTTAGTGAAATCGGATGTAATTAGCGATCCAAGCGGCCAGGCCGCTTCGACTTTAATCGAAACTGAGCCTTAGATGAAAAATACAGTTTTAAATAAGTGACTGCATACTAAATAAATTATTAGGTGAACATAAAATTCCAAAATTGGAGCAGTTATTTTCTACTCTCTCTAATCTAGCCTTCTTTAGATAAAATTGTATTTGTATCTAATTTCCTACAAGGTGATTGGTTTTCTTCAAAGAGCCGTTTCTGCGCGGCGCATTCATGGCAGTTGTTCTTCTATTCAACGAATGTCATCAGCGAATCCAGCAACTAAGTGCCCGATTTTATTTTTTTCTCCGACAAGTCAAGATAGGCGGTGCCAGATTGTGCTGCATTGACACGTTACAACTCAGAACAAAACAAGAACACATTAGGAACATGAAGAGATACGTACGCCCAACGTTAAATGAACGGAATAAAATAGTATTTACGAGAGGGTGGTCAAAAGAACAGCACGGGTGGGGAGGGGGATAGGAGAAGCCTGTGGAGCAGCACCATGAAGGCCGGAGGGAGGGTTTATCAACAGCGGAAGTTCCCTTCCTTAGCGGCCTGGCCGTTGGAGACCAGTGGCGCTGTTTCGATTTCACTTGAATAGCATTGGAACTGTTACGACCTGCGCTTCCCGTTCTTCCTCTTCCCTGGTATTTCAATAAAATTCCGAGCCCCTGCAATCGTCGCTACGTCATTTTTGGCTGCGCCATTGCATTACGTCATCAACCTCGCTAAGATAACAAAAGAGATTTGAATTTCGCGCCGTTGCTCGTAATAGGGGAGAGCCAGTCACGTGGGTAACGCACGCGATAGCTCTTTGATGCTATCAAATGACGTGTTTACGTTAGCGAGCTCAAATTACAATCTGACATAAATTCAAATGAAAATTCATAGAAAAGAAACTTACAAACGTATTTTAAAAATTTCTACACTCTTCTATCATGAATAAAACCACCTAAAATTTGACTATTTTTATTTTTTGTGAGCTTTCATGTATAAATTCTGAAAAAAGTTTGAAAAACTTATTTGTATAAACTGTGACATTATTTAACGATTTCTATTACTTTTTCAAAAAAAGTGAAATAAATTATGTGAAAATGAAATACATGCTATAAACCAACAAACATCTCCGATTTATTACAAAAATTTTTGGTCCAAAAAGACCATTTATTACTTTAAAAAAAAAAGTTTCCCGAGTTATCACAGAAATCACTTTTTCTTTCAAAAAATGGCGTGGCGTAAGACGGTTAATTTAGCACTGAAATAGGCGATTGGTCTCAGCCCCCCCCCCAGTGTCATCTGTTGTAACCAGAGACAAATGAAAGAAAGAGACTGGCATTGCCCTATTCATTTCGCTGAGCGCTATTGGTGCCAGCGGAAGTGCAGCATTCGTTATGTTACGATTGGCAAAAACCTAAGGCGGCGAATATTCTCAATGTAATTTCAGCTGCTTTTGTAGATGATTTTTGGAAGTATTAGTAAGCAAAACCTGTTTTTTGATTTTTTTTAAAAAACTTTATTGCATTAACTAACGATAACGTATACTTTTAATAACCCAAATAACTGATTCAAAGCCTAACGAATTTTTAAAAGACAAATATTTTAAAATTTTAAATTAAAAGAAAAAGGAAGAAATAATTCTCAGTTCAATAAAATAATCAATTTATTAATCCACATATTGTAATAAGCAATTGTTTGCGATTGTTTCACATCGGCCTCGGTAGTTCAGTGGTTGCGTTATCGCCTCTGATGCCCGAGGACGCGGGTTCGACTCCGGCCGAGGGCGACGAGGATTTTTTCAGGGAGAAAATCCTGAGATCACGCACTTCCTTCGGAAGGGAAGTAAAGATGTTGGTCCCGTGTAGTCGTTTGCCGGTTGCACGTTAAAGAACCTTTGCAAGGTAAAATTTGCCGCCCCTATAACCCTGTCCTGAAATGAACATAGAAGTTGAAAAGGACATTAATACCAAACAAACCAAACCAAACCGATTGATTCACATGCAGTGCCTCGGGCGATCAGCTGTTTCTTGCTAATCCCAATATGGCGGCGTAAAGGCACCACTGGAGGGGAGGTCACTGCCAGTCTCTTTCTTTCATTTGTCTCTGGTTGTAACACGGCCCCAGTGGCATTTTAGGTAGTATCCAAGGTAATCTAGAATAACAGGTAAGTCCGGTTTGTCAGAAGTGCTTAACGCGCATGCGTAATGTGACGTCACAGGATGACTTATAGCTTTACTTCCGGCGTGTGCAGTAGCCATTAATCTGGTCACAAAAGAACACGTTTTCACGTAAAAAAACAAAACTCTTACGTTGATTTCTGATGAAACGTTTATTTGTAAACTTAATATTTTATAAATTAAAATTTCCTAATGCCTGCATAAATAAAGTTATTATGAAATAATATCGAAATTATTATCCCTCTCTTAACTGCCAACGGTTTTCGAGGAATCAATTTCGAAATCTTAACGAGGAATGATAACCAGGCCTAATGATAACGAGAAATACGTTATCGTCCTTGTCTTTGTGTTCGCTTAATGTTAACTATCGCACAACGCGCGATGACTGATCATGAGACCAAGGTAAATTATTTTATATTTTAAAGACACCCCCCCCCCCTTAATAACGAACTGATATATACCCATTTTTCTATTTAGTCACAACAAATTTCACTTACCTTCCCTAATTATAAATTACGTAAGTCCCTCCTTGTAATGGCATTATTATTTAATTAAAATACATAGTATAAAGGATGAGAATTGTGAAGGAAATAAACGAGTCGTCAGGTGTTGCTATCGCACGACTGCTTTCATTGCCACCATGTTTTGGTTTCTATTGAGGTTTCGATTTAGCGGGTATTGGTTTCGAAGTCATCCAGTAACGACAAAATACGCTTGCGCAGTAAGGCAATTTTTACTACTTCCGGCAAACTGACCCCCACCTTGTTTTAGATCACCTTGGGTAGCATCCATATGAACGTGAAATAGTCGGCTGCAGTCTGATGCGATCAATAGTGGGCGCACTGTTAAGACAGATTTGAGATTTGATGTCCTCGAACGCTTTTTGGCACTCGTTGTCCAATGAAATTTCGTTCCCTTTTTTGTAAGGGGCGTTAAAGATGCAATCGTTGTGGATAGATTTTGTATGAACTGGCGATAAAAATTGGTTGCTCCCGCAAAGCTCCGCACCTATCTGACTCTCATGGGTGGATTTAGATCCACAATCGCAGCTAATACTGTGGGTCTGGTGTTACTACTTTCCACTAATAACATGGTCCAAGTACTTCACGTCTTGTTTCCCTAGTTGACATTTCTCTTTTTGAAGCTTTATCTGGAAAAATCTTAGCCTCTCGTATACCCAGTGTAGCAGTTTGTGGTGTTCTTCCTGTGTTTGCGAGTAAACTAGAATATCATCCAAGAAGGCAAAAACCCCATTTCCAATTTTCTCATTCAACATGGTTTGCATAAAATCTAGGAAGAGTTTTGCAGGGTTTCTGCCACCCTGGGGCAATCTGGTAAGTTGAAACTTACACCAGGGTGTCTGGAAAGAGTAGCAGTGTCTAATATGTGGTGCCAGTGGTACGTGAAGATATACCGACTTTAGGTCTAACACAGAAAAGAGGCTGTTTCCATTTAGGCTATGAACAATATCATTTATGATGGGTGCTGGCTATGAACTAAGTGGCCAGATGCTTTCAAATGTGACTGAGCTCCCTATCATGCTTCCTTACTAGATGCACTGGGGAATTCCACCCGCTCCTGATTTTTTCGATAATGCCTGTGTGTTCGTATTGTTCGAGCAGCAGTTTGTATTTAGCACGATAAACATGTGGTATCGGATAATGTCGGACAAATATTGGCTTCGATTTGTCAACAAGATGATCGTGCACAAAATATTCTGGGTATTCATTTACAATCTCACCTAATGCTTTGTGTTTTGTGATGTCATGCTTCGCCTCTTCACCACCAAACTGGTTGCTGATGTTTTCTGCAAACCATATAATTTTTGATCGAGTTTCTCACTCAGGCCGAATCTGCTGTCTCAGTTCCCTCACCTCAGCTTGTAAGGCTTGCACCTTTCTCTGTAGTTCTGACTCTCCCGTCAGCGTATGTAGCATTTCTAATTCAGTCAATTTTTTCACCGCCTGCTGTATCGACGACGGGCTAAGGTAGACACATGGTTCCCTATATCTCGGTAACATATACCTCTTCTCAGACGTTCTAATAACATTTGATCTTTGTGCTGCTTATCTTCGAACGGTAATGTCTTTGTCCGTTCGTGCAGGGTTGTGAGTCTCATCGCGAATGCTCTTATCTAATTAACTCTTTGCCTGGCATCAAATAGTTGCCAGAGGGTCTAGTCTTCAGATGGTTCTTGACTGCCAAAGAGCTCCTCTAATTTCTCGGTTTTCTGCATAATGTAATTTGTGCCAGTCTGGAGAACCTGTGTTTTATTCGCAGCTTTTGCAGCTTTTAATTCTCTGCTTCAGTACTAAGGCATTGAGTTCCTGTAGCGAATTATTAAGCCAGTCTACTTTCTATACTAGATCTATGAAATCCGTGATGTGAAACGTCACTCCTTCCTCTGTAAATTCTGGTTTGCTTTCCATCACTATCTGTATTTCCTGCGTATTGCTTGCCTATTGTCGCGGTACATGTCTTTTCTCCCAAAGGTAAGGCTCCCTCACTCATTAACCATGGTGAACCGTGGTCACAAAGGTACCATTGTAGCAGGATTCCCTATGGTTTATCGTTTAAAATTGGGCTTACTATGTATGTAGGTATGGTCTAGCCTAATGACGAGTGGAATCCACTATTAAATTACATTCTTAATACATTCCCTGACTGGATTATCAATACTTACGCTAGCGTATCGTATAATGGATATTTTTAGTTAATATATTGAGCTGTGCCGCAATCCTTTTTGTTACTTCTCCCCTTTTTGTTAACTCGCACTAGTGAGGACCCCTTCCTCCCCTGCTAAATTAATCTTCATCTCTAGCTACCAGAAAAGAATCAATAAACGTTATTACTAAACTAAATGTTTAAGTATTTTTAATTAAACTATGAGGATACATAAATTTGTGGTGTAGGAACTAAGTTTCTTAAACCTATGATTACTTGTGGTAATAATACAGTAAGTGTAAAATTTAATACTATGTAAAGAATAATCGAACTAGGTTGACTGATATAAACTGATATATACACTGTCATATCAATGAATTATGACAAGCACCGTGACCACCGAGAGAGAAGGCCTCCTCAATGAAACTGAATATATTGTTGCATCACATAGATAGTGCATTGTTATTCGTATTTCTACCAATAATAAGCCCTGAATTTGCACTATCTAAGAGGATGTAACAATGTATTCACTTTCATTGCGGAGGCCTTCTCTCTCGTTGGTCACGCCAGCACCCCTTCAAGGCACACGCATGGTTCGCCCCAAAACGATTACACATTGGAAAATTTGCACACCAGACTAAGAAAACTTTAAAGCTGGTGCATCAAGCGGCAGGTACATGAGCCTAAAGATGGGTAAACGTCCGGATTTAATGGACATCCAAAAAGGGATGATAATAGGCTATCGCAGCAAGGGTGGAAGCATCTCCGAAACAGCGCGATTTTGAACGTTTCACGGTCCGCTGTAGTGAAGGTGTACAAAGAGTGGACAGCAGGGAAAGAAATCGCGTCCCAACGCCGCCATCACTAAAGGGTCACGAGCCATAGATCAGTGGGTGAGCGGCGCCTATGACGACTCGTAAAAGGTGACAGGAGAGCCACAGTCCATCAACTGACCACCAGATTCAACAGTGGTGCCAACATAACGTGTATCTGACATTACTGTTGAATGTATCCTGCTACGGATGGGCCTGAACAGTCGACACATGCTTGCTGCACCCATTTTGACCACGGGTCATCGTCAACAATGCCTAGACTTTGCACGTGAGCACCTCCATTGGACCACAGACGAGTGGGTTAATGTCGCCTTCTCCGACGAGCCAAGGTTTTTGCTCCACAAGATTGAGGGGCAATGGAGAGTGCGTCGTGAACACCATGAACAAAGACTGCAGGAAGCTATTGTGGGCTGGAGACAGGCTGGAGGTGGTAGTGTGCATGTATGGGGGATCTTCTGTTGGGAGCAGATAGGTCCACTGATTCGTCTAGAGGACAATTTGAATGCCTGTGGCTATTTGTCAATCGTAGCGGACCATGTGCACCCATACATGCTCACAATATTACCCTAACGTGATGGTGTGTTCCAGCGAGACAATGCACCTTACCACAAAGCACGTCTCCTTCTGCATTGGTTAGAAGAACACTCTACTGACTTTCGATTTTTCCTTTGGCCCACTATTTCACCTGACATCAATCCAATCAAACATCTGTAGAAGCACCTTGATCGCCATGTACGGCAGCTGGATCCTCCATCTATGACTCTCGAAGCTCTGTTGACAGTGCGTCAAGCGGAATGGACAGCCATACCATCGGACACATTCTGCGCACTTCTTGCGTCCATGCCACGATGCCTAGCAGCAATTATAGCGGCGAAGGGTGGCTACTCCCATTACTAATTGGGTGGTCATAATTCAGTGATCTGACAGTGTATCTAATACTGCAAAATAGCGAGGGCTCAGAATTTTGCTCACAAAATAGTCACTCTCACACTCCATGTTCTTTGTTCTCTGCTCCACTCCCCTATCAAAGTATAATTTAACACTAGAACCTTTGCTCATATGCATACGCGGGGGCCTCATATAAATAGTCGTGAACACCGATTACTTATAGTCCGATATTGTAGTATATCTCATCCCGGCTGTCGCCTGACATGTCCCCGATTTTTACTGGTGCCACTTCTACGCCGCTCCTAGTCTTACCACTTCCAGTGTTGTCTTGGCTAGAAGTTCTCTCCTGGTGCTTCCTTGGTTTACGTCGCCCACGATCATATTCGACTCCCAGAGCCGTCCTGCTCTGCATGGTCTTCCCCCACTTGTTCCACTTCCAAAGGCCGCTGAATCTCCAATGGTGGGTTGTCTCGTCGCTGGCCACTCGGTCCTTATCGCCGCAGGGACAGAAGAATGCCGCCCGGCAATCACAGGATAGGGTCCCGGCAATCGACTGCATCCCTTTCCACCACAAGACCCTCACGTCTGTAGAGATTTCAATCTCGCACTTCTCCCCAGTCTCCCTGTGCCCCACATTAGACCCTGTCTCTCGTTAAACCGTCGAGTCGTCCATTCTCTCGTCATATTCCTACTCGTAGCTGTCGACGTTGGTCGCCACTATCACATCTCGAATCGTCTGACAGAGGTTGGGACATATTCCTTCACGGCTACAACTACGTTTGTTTCTCCGTGACATACACCACGTTTACAGTTAATTTTCGTGGGACAGCTACATCCAGTTCGACTCCTTTCACTGGAGATCTGGCGACATGAGGTCATGCACATTCACTAACGTACATTAGCAGTCAGAGTAAAAGTGAGTAAGGGTATGAGAGGCATCCTGGTAAAAGAGTAAAAGAGTTCTGAGTATAAGAGAGTATAAGATAGCATAAGAGGTATCTGAGTACAAGAGAGTGAGCACTCCTCATATTTCCCCTTTTTTATAGCTTTTCAGTCCTTTTCAAATTTTCCTTACCACGTCTTTGTTTCCGATTGATTAGTCTACTCATTTCCGCTCATCTTCCTCTTCACCTTCCTCCTGGATAACTTGTTGTCAAGGCAACTCGTGCTCCCAATCGGCTTCACCACCCCCTCTTCTCCCGCCAAAACTCTGGGGACAAAGAATCACATGATTTATTTCCTAAGGTATTGTTTCTTAACTTAAAATTTGCTGAAAAACCTCTATTTATTCCTAAGTTGCTTTTCTGTTTATTCCAAAATAAAATTACGATGCTAGTTATAACGAAGTTCAACCTGTAATCTTTTTTGTACATATCCTCATTTTAACTTTAATTTTGCCTATTATATTAAAGTTAAATATCATTTTAAATTATTCAATGGATCTTTCTTAATTTAACTTGTGCACAACTAACACTAGTTAACCACATGTTATGCAAAAGAAATACCACATGCGTTTCAGTCATGTCTGCCTGCAACCGATCGTCCGTTGGCCTAGCATTTTTTCTAATTTCTATGGCCGTTATCATTTATAGTTATTGAAGGATACAATATTATTTCCGAGTGCCTTCAGAAAAATAAAGGTATGCTTGCATGCAATTTCATCATCTTTTGCAATTATGGCATATAAATAGAGAAACCGATTGTACCTTTCAAATATACTTTACCATATCCGTGTACTGTGCTGAACTGTATACATAAAACAATTTGCTTTTGATTGCATAAGTTTTATAGGTCGTTAATAAAAATATCACATTTGACAGCGGTCGAAGCCAAGCATTAAAAAAGTTCATACTGATTCCCAAGCAAAAACACCAGGAATAATGTGAAGGAAGTAGTTAAGTAAGTAAGTGTATCAAAGCTCAATCAGCGATTTAACTGTTAACTTCGGTTTCGGTTTAGATCACAAATACAGTACAAGCTCTACACACAAAGCAAAAGATCTCCAAGTCACGCGATTGTCTTTTCTCTTTGAAGATTTCCAATCCTAACTTTTCTTGATAAGTCACCAGTATTCAGTTTATTTATAAATAATTATATAAAGTTATATTAATTAATTTCAGTATTAATTTCAGTAATTTACTAATGCAGTGTATATTTTAATCAGTATAATTTTACGTCGATAATATGTGCGTAGCGTTTAATTTCCAATTACGAAATTGGGAAAAGGTAAAACGAAAAAATGTGAAAACTGAGATTATGGCCACTTGTAATTATGACCAATTTCTGAATTACTGTATATGTGCGGTGCCTTCCTAATGTGAGATTGGGTATGATATGCCTGATGATAAGGTGTATATCATGTACACTGGGGCTGATACTACACAAGGGCCCCAAGAACCTCTGCAGGGTTTATCGAAACCTAATAATGACTGCTGTAAGATGATAGCATCAGCCTGGACCGACGGCTATACATGCCCTCCAAAGCATGGGGAAGGGGGGGGGGGTAAAGATCGTATTTCACTAATGGTCACCCATCCAGGGACCAGCCATGCTTAACTTCACAGAACTGGCATGTTCAGTGAAAGCCTACCAGGCCACAGCCTCCTCACTCATGTATAAGACGAGAAATTTATTCCCAAATATGGGCTCAAATCGAATTCTTCTTATCCATGAGCCAATGACAATTTAAAGAACGAAATGGCTGCTATAGAGTATTAACAGTGGAGAACACGTTTAGGGCACGCTGTATATTATGATCATTTTATGTTAAACAAAACATTAGCAGTGATACCTAGTGTTAGATGTTTGCCTTAATAAGCCATTTAAGGATAGAGTGAGGAAAAAGTGGCAAGAATGGATATGTTTTACCAACAGAAAAACACAAAGGAAGGCAATATAATAAGACCTGTGGTGGTTGCCATAATGGTGAAGGAAGGTTGGGACGATATGCCTTCAGAAATGGTTAGAAAATCGTTTTGAAGTGTAGCATCAGCAATGCTCTGGATGGAACAGAAGACTATGCCCTTTTTGAAGATATCGCTCCCCTTTTTGAGGATAGAAATTCTGACAGTGACCATGCAGGAATCTGTGAATCGGATGACGTTTATGAAGGAGATATGGCAACCCTGCATGAGTTTTAGCAACTGTTGATAGTCTAAAGATGAAGGCTCATTTACATTTTTTTTGTTTTCAATGTATACATTTATGGTAATTTTGTCAATAAACTTTTTTAATTTTGACATCAGTCTAGAAATGATTTTTGGCCTCAACGAAAGGCCTCTTATACATGAGTATATATGGTAAATGTTATTTTAAAGCAATAAATAGACTATAAATGAAGTAAAAACATAGAGGCCAATTTATTAATAAACATTTGAACATCAGAAAATATCTTTTAAACTTCTGAGTTTGAATTTTTTTTATTCTCTCTCTACATAATAGCAACTAGTTATAATAGCATGGATTGGTCCTGACATTGCCGTTATGTAGAGGGAGCCCTGTATTTTTATCAGAAATTTTTTTATATTTAATGTTTTAATATCAATATGAGAGAGTGGAAGGAAGAGTACACCGATTTGTGTCTAGAATTCCGCTAGAGTGATACTTTGGTATTAGTTTTTCCGGTCAGGCTTTTAATCATTCTGTAATTTTTAGCCTTGTCCATTTGTGATTGTCTAGGGGATTGTGCTTATGAAAATGCGTCAATTTAGGGAAATATTTGATACAATATACTAGGTTTCTATTACAATAAACGGCTTATTTTTTATGTATTTAGATATAATCATTCCGTACCAGGCAAAAATGATAATATTTAACTGTATATAAATGTACAGGGTGGCCCATGAATAAGATCAGGTTTTTGACAGCCTACAACTTTTGAACGGGCAAAGTATATGAAATCCAATAGGTCGTTATTCCAGTACTGCCACAGAGCATTTCTGAAAGAAACCGACCCTGAATGGTGGATTGGATGTCATTGCCCTGTGGAGTGGCTAGCCCAGTCCCCAAATATTTTCTTATGGGGCTGGCTCAAACACATAGTCTACGCCCTCGACATTGAAGGCGTCAAAGAACTGAAGGAACTGGTAACCCAATAATTTAATGCGATTCCAATCGAGCTCTGTCACAAGACCGTGAGGAAACATGACTTTGGGCCTTCAAGCAGTAGTTGACCTCAATAAAGCACAGATTGATATTGCACTGGAAAACCACAATAGAGAAATACTTTTACCTTTTATAATGTATACCACTTCACAGAGTAAAAAAATTGTATTCTGCAATAGAGTTGTTGGCTGTCAAACATCTGTGGGGCCACCCTGTATATTTAATACCGGCTCTGTCTCCAATAGCTTGAAGATGTCGCTGCCTACATCTGCGAGTCGCGGGCTCTAACCTTGCTGAGCGTATTGATGTTTGTTTCTCATTTTACTGACAAACTTGAAAGACGAAGCAAAGTCTCAGTAGGCTTATCCTCTCCTAGGTTAAATTTCAAATAAACCCAGTGTTTTTTT
Source organism: Rhysida immarginata (assembly GCA_023313115.1). Lineage (NCBI taxonomy): Eukaryota > Metazoa > Arthropoda > Chilopoda > Scolopendromorpha > Scolopendridae > Rhysida > Rhysida immarginata. The sequence goes on from JAHWFO010092009.1 coordinate 301,054, forward strand.
TAACAGCCAGAGAGGTAAGTGTAATGCGACTGTGCATTACAAAAGAAATCAAACATCTGTTCACTTTCAGTTATGGAGTGCAACTCCTTGTGACCACTTTATTCCTTGCTCCGTGGGGTTTTATTTTAGGGGGAAAAATAAAATGTGCGCTAACTTATGTACGTAATATGCTTAAGGCCGAAGAATAGAGTCACCATACCGGACTTAACATTGTTCCAAAGTCTATACTCCGTATAGCTTGGTGAAAACATCCATCATGGCGGCCGTTCGATTCTCTGTCATTAAGCGTCCGTCTTATCAAGTCACAAATTCAAACATGGGTCTAGAGCCGAATGCGAACTATAGCGATATCCTCATCCTGGATCAAATGCTGCTCGCTTTCCTCTCTCGTTAGCTGTGGTAGCCCAAAACGCGTAGCATAGGGTCTTCAAGCTCCTCCAGTTCCATGCCTTCATCATGGAGAAACTGAACTGCGACTCCTTCTGCCCTTCTTTCCGATTTTTCTCGTCAACAATAGCGGTCGTGCTGCGTGCTTTTAACAATTGGCACCGTCTTTTATCTTATGCTTCTGTCTTGTGACGCTCCTTTTACGTAGTTGTTAAGAAAATAATAAACTTAGTCAAAATTTTCCATAAATCTATAATCTTATAAACCAAGATCGAGGCTTGTTTGAGGTGTGGGGGGGGGGGGGGTCAATAAGGGTAATTCGGTCAATGTAAATATTCCTTTTGGAGAAATGAGCACCAAAAATTTATCTCAAGGTATTTACCTAGCTGTGCGTTGTTTGATCCCATTACACAACAACTGGCGACGAGGACGGGATCTTGAGGAATCAACTGGATTGAAAAACTTCGATGATACTGGATTGAAAAACTCCGCAACACACACGAGATGCCATCATTAGGCCGCGCATGTCCACAAGGCAAGTTCTACTCAATTAAACCATTATAAATCATCAGATGTTTTCATCATTAAACCATTATGTCTATCATTGGCAATCTCCAACCCTTCGATGTTGAAAATCTAGAATTATGGGGCATTTATGCCAAGAAAGTCAAATACTTCTACGCCGCAAAGAGCATTGTAGAGCAAGAATATAAGTGAGCAACATTATCTGTCGTAGACCTAAAAGTCCTCGCTGTTGTTTGATCACTAATTGTGCCAGCATCACCTGAAACAGAAAGTTTCGACGAACTCTTAACTCTATTAAAATTATTGATGAAAATTTCCTATTTTTTCATTAATAATATCAACATCTGAGGTTTGGCGTGAAAAAAAATCCTATAAAGACCTTTCATTTATTAATCTATATTAAAAAACCATTATGCCCCAGCACCTCCAACAATTTTTCAACTTTTTCAATTTCACAAGCGAACTTAAAGAGACAGTAAATTAGTTAATTCATTTGTCAACGATCTTCGTCAACTGGCAGATCTATGTAATTTTGACACTACTTTCAATAAGCTTCTATGAAATCAATTCATATGCGGAATGAAGGATGAATCGACACAACAACGACTACTCTCTGACAACAATACTGACATTCACACAAGCCATACACAAAACATTATCTTTTGAAACTGCAGCTGTTCAAATGAGAGAAATCTGTGCAAACGAGTAATTCTCTACCTCTCCACCCGAGGTCATCAGCAACATATTATGTAGGAGCAGAATCTTTAAGTCCGACTTATGAAAGAAAACGTCCACTAAAGAGACAATGTTTATACCAACATCTAATGTTACTAGTCCGACAGAACACATTCAAAAAATGCCAACCTAACCTAAACTAACCTAACCTAACCTCACCTCCCCGCTCAAACTGTCCTTATAGAAACGCTGTATGTCATCATTGTTTAAAAGTCCGGCAATATCCCGAGTGTGTCATGCATGTAAAAATACCAAAGGCAGCATAATACGACAAATGCAACAGAAGAAGTTAACATAGCCACTCTAATACACCATAAATCAATTACCACAAGAATCAATCCCACATAAATGCTCCGTGACAATACAGATTAACGGACTCAATTGTGAAATGGAAATAGATTCCGGACCTTAATAAGAAGGAAAATCTCAAACTCACCCAAGTACCATTTGTGCTATGAGACTACCAACTTCAACACATTGAATTCATAGGTCAAGTGTTGCTTTACAGTTGAACATAATGGATTTAAACAGAAGCGACGACATCTAGTCACGTGCAGAGACAAATCAAACCTTCTAGTTTACGAGTGGTTTGCACCTTCAGGAATTACTCTATCCGTTGTTAATGAAACAAACCATGATTCAGTTCAACAAGTACTGACTGATTATGCTAACATATTAACTCCTGAATAGGGTTCGTATCAAGTACAACCCATCTCTTTGCCTATCGACCCGAAATATCGACCTATTCGTCTTGAAGCAAGACCTGTTCCGCTGGCATTACGACCAAGAATTGATAAAAGCACTCCTTACTCTTCTAGCACAAGGAGTCATAGAACCAATCGACAACCCTAGATGGACAACACCTCTGGTTCCAATCATCATGCCATCAAGTGAGATTTATTTGTGTGGTGACTATAAAATAACTATCAATAAAGCAATGCAGGATCACCCTTATCCAATCTCTGCTGTCCAACAATTGTTGACATCTACAAGAACTAGTTCTGTTTTTGCTAAAAGAGATATAGCTCAGGCTAATTGTCATGTATAAATTTTATTAATGTTTAATCCGCACAGAAATCTAAGCCGATAGAAGTCAAGTTATAAATAAGCAGAGATTCAACCTCAATAATGTCATACAATTCGATTTGAATTGACGAGGTACAAATAAATAAATAGTTATATGAATAAATGCAGTTAATATAAATAACAAAGATAAAAGCAAACAAGAAAATATTCGTCTCAATTGGATGCGACGTCTTCAGCCCAATGGGCCCTCTTAAATCTCCATACAGTAGTTGACCTAAAACGTAATCGTGATGCCACGAACAGGGAATTTGAAGAAATCAACGCAGTGGAAAAAGCATGCATCTACGACGTAATCCTCTACCGGTACAGCAACTGGAAAAGTTCCGCCTCCACTCTTCATAAAGCAGTCAAGAATGAAGAACGCTCGTCTGGATACAGAAAAGAAAACAATTAAAATTGAGTCCGTAAATAAATTGAAGCCAGAGCATAAAACACTAAAGCTAATTCTTAAATTCCTTCAGGCTAAGGGATAAGAAAATAACATCAGCCACAATATGAAATTCAACGGACTGAAAGTAAATAATTTGCAAAGAATAAATTAAATGCACTTAATGCACAAACATTCAAGAATGCCACAGGTAAGTATAATTAAATGAAGTGCAGAAACAAGAGGAATCCATTTGACATAATGAATCTCCATTAGCGCAAAAGCTAAAGAATAAAATCAATGAATCCTAGAGCGCAACAGCTCAAAAATTCTTAATAGCCAAAAATTCAATGAAGTTAACTTAGCAGAATTAAATCCACCACCTTAACAACAGTTCCAAAAACTAGCAATAACGTTAATTTCCCGAACGAGCAGATAAATGCTCATACGTCGTTTTCAATAGAGAGAGCAACTACCTTTTCCTTCTCGGAGGAAACCACTCATCCCATAAGGGAAAATTCCCTTAATTCTATGCAGCTCGTATTCGACATTAAAAGAGTTCTCTTCGCTAGTGGAATTAAACCAAAAGTCTAATTGTATGCTCGTAAGGCTATGAAGGTAGGAAGGAATAACAATTACACTCGGATGAGAACGATTCAGCAATTGCTCTCGTCGATGCGAAGCGTAGATTCTATCTGCGGATACCTCCCGTGAGCTGTTGCAAATTCGCTCGGCCTGTTCGGCGTTCGACGGACAGTTTTCCTCACGTTCCACTGTTACAAATGTTCCCAAGGGCTTTCCTCTTTCATTATTCGACTATCTTGGGTATCTTCCCGCTCAATAGCTCTCCTCCTTCCATTCCACCTTTCGCCTACGGTATCTCTCGCAAAAGTCCTCTTTCTTCTCTCTTTCTCCTTCCATTTCACCTTCCCTCGCTCCTGATTGGACCATTCTGTTACGTCGTTCTTCGTAATTTTCGTCGCCTCTCCGTTGTCGCTCGATCGGCTTTTGCTTGAAAACATTAGAACGGCGTAACACTTATCTTCAACTGCCTGTGGTAGATACTTATATACATAATAGATCAGGAGATAGCGATGCACTTTGTCCTTATGAACATGGGTCTGAATTAGAACGCTAACTGGGATATGAACAGAAATAAAAATGGCACCACCAAGATCAACAAGTTCATAACTCAGGTTCTGCATTCCCTAGAATAATGAATTTTAGAGGAATTATAGGCTACATAAAACTGTGTATATCGTTAAAATTTGATAGCATTCCAACGAATAGTTCCGTTGTTACGCATTCAAAATCATAACAGTGCTCGCACAGTTTTATGTACCTTATTACTCCCCCTAAGTGATTAAAATGTTGATCTCTGTTTGATTTCTGTTCATATCTGAGTAAGTGTTCAAATTCGGATCCATGTTCAAAGGGACAAAATGCATCACTTACCATGATCTATTATGTGTATCATTATCTATAGTTTGTTTTTCGTCATCCTGTATCAGACAGGTGCTTTGAAGGGAGAATCAGTCGAGTTCCAGACAAGCTGTAATATACATGCCAGAACTATGCTGCTGTTCTCCTGTCAGACCATCTCAACAGTAAGTACCCTTTAGCTTTTGTATACCCTAGCTGCCCACAGTCATGTTCTGACTGCCTGTAACCCCACAACTATGCCACGTTCTGACTGCCTGTAACCCCACAACTATGCCACGTTCTGACTGCCTGTAGCCCCACAACCTTATTAGTGAACTGAAAATATCCTGGATTTTAGGGTTACCATACTCCACCCTCCAAAAGGAGTACACGAAACTTTCCATGTGGTTTTTCTATTTTATATTATCATGATTGATTGTTAATTTTTATATATTGTAAGCCCTTCTTATTCTTGTTAAGTTAAATAATTTATTGTTTATTCAATGCCACTGCCTGGGACCCTTCTTAATCTTAATCAGTCATGTTTTTATTACACAGCTAGTAAACATACCACAAATAGAACCAAATATTTCTGGTGGCGTTCAGGACAGTTCTCAGGTGGCTGTTAAGCGCGAATCGATTGTCGGATTCACGGATCTTGTTCCTATGTTCTCCGGGGATGAGGGTTCCGTTACCGCCAAGGCATTCTTTGATACCGTATAGTTAGTCAGCAGATCTTGGGATGGCCAGAGTCTGTCTTGTTAGGCGTTGTCCGTTCTAAGGTGAAGGGCAAAGCGGCAGCATGCTATAATGACCACGCAGTATCTGATTGTAATGAATATTTAGGGCTAAGGCAACAAATTATTGAACTGTTTCCCAATGTTCATCACACGGCGAACGCTGAATAAGAATTCTATCAAGCGAAGCAGCAGGTTGGGGAGAATATATATCACTATACAAATTTTTCGCCACACGGCAAAGGCGAATGAAAGCTTTGGTGAATGCAAGGATCAGACCCTCCTTCTCAAGCTGAAAAGGACGGTTCACCCTGAATTCTACACGAATTTAATGTTAAAGAACCCTGATTCTGTTACGAATGCCATAGCCTTCATGGCAGAGGCTGAGAAATTAGCCATTGACGATCACCCCCAAGCCATTGCTAACAATGCTTATGCCATTCAAGCTGACAAAATTAGGAACAAAATTAATAAAATATCAAATGACATCGTATCACTTATTGATACACGCATGGCTGAACATAAATATTTAACTGAAGTGCAAAAAGCTCAAATTGCGCAGCTTAAGAAACAAATTGTCATCTTGGAAGGGGATAGGGGGTCACCACGTAGCAAAACCAAATCTCTGCCAAGAAAGAACTGTTTAAAATGCAACAGCCCTAATCACATTTCACGGAATTGTAATTTAAACTAGTACAGGCCGATCAGGCAGCCACTGATCTGCCTCCTAACGTTCTCTCCAACTAGGTCTTGGCTAGAGTGGGTATAATGATTTATTTTACATAGCGGCCTGTATAGGAGACTTGGCTATCCCCAATGTTATAGATACAGGCAGCGAGATTTCCTTAATTCATCACGAGATTGTAGACCAATTGGGCAACAAGGTAACACACACTCAAGAAGATTTAATTCTGTCTGGCATTAACAACACCAGCTCCGTTAATCAAGCGATATTAGCTGATGTTAGGATCGGTCAGACGCAGTTTAAGAACTGGCGATTCTTAGTCCATATCTTTAGAGAACGCCAGTACAAAGGCATTCTAGGAAATGATCTTATCAGCACAGCGAGCTTTATATTCAAAGACTCTGAAGGGGATGAAATTGTACTTGCACAAAACACTGTAATTGACCGTGTAGCTAAGGGTGCTATGGAAATTGACGCGAAAGTGCGATCGGGAGAGCTTCTGACTCGCCATAAGGATAATTTTGCTGAAGAGCTTGAGATGCTATCACGGATGTATAATGTAATTGTAAGATTTGACATAGACCAATCCCGCCCCATTTTCGTACAGCAATACCCCATTCCCAAGGTGCATCTTTGCAAATTAGAAACTAAAATTTATTGCAATTTAAAGGTGGGGATAATTGAACCCAGCCGTTCACACTGGCACTTTCCGTTCCGTAAGGACAAGTGCAATATACGCGTCACTTTAGACTTGTGTAAGGTGAACAATGTCACCACTGCACTGATTATCCGATGCACAGACTTCACTATATTTTGAACGATTTGAACGAATATTGCTACTTCAGTGTGCTAGACCTAAATTTGGGATATTATCAGTTGCCCACAGCTCTGGAACTTAAACAATGCTTTGCATTTCAGAAGTTCTGAGGCAAATTTCAATTGACGTGCATGCCTCAGGATGTGAAGAACCCTGTGCACACCTTTCAGTCGTACATGACTGATTTGTTATATGAGCAGCTGTACCAAAATATTCATATTTTTAAGGATGATTTCCTTATGTATACAAAAACCGCAGGGGAGCACCTAGAGATACTTACATGGGTCCTAAGCATATTTAAAAAGCATAACATAATTATTAAACCCCCCAAATGCATGATTATGATGGCAGAGGTACTTTATCTGGGGCATATCATCTCAAAAGAAGGCCTGATCCTGAAAATGTAATGGCCAAAAATTATAACTCCTCTGGCCAACTTAACTAGACAGAGTTAGATATAATTGGTCTTGGGAGTGCCAGGAAGTTGAGCATTATGAACCTCCTGGTTCTGACAACCCCCCGACTATTCTAAGCCTTTCTTCCTTTGTACTGACACTTTGGTTGAGGCTTTGGGAGCCATTATTCAGCAATGGACTGATCAAGGTATATGATCCATAGCTCTAAACTTAAAGGTGCCCCAGTAAATTATTCGGTTATCGAGAAGGGGCTACTGGCAATAGTACTAGCACTTCGTCAGTTCAGATACATTAACTTAAGCTTCCCAAATGACCTGCTCTCTGATCATAAACCTGTCTCCTTCTTAACTAACACTGGGGCTCTGAATCAGTGTCTTTTGTGCTGGTCTCTTGAAATGCAAGAGTATGACATTCAGATTTCCGACATCAGTGGTGAAAAGAACGTCATCGCTGACTTCGACTCTCGATCCCCTTTGCGTGAGTGCAATGGAATTGTTAGGGTAAATAGAAATACTTTAACGAAAGACATAAAGTCATCTCAAGAGAATGATGAGTAGAAACTTCTACGTACAACACATTGAGTGGAAAAAAAAATACCCAAGGAGTTTTAAAAACCTGGCCATTTCAGATTGCACAGTAGAACTCTGAAATGGTTCCCCAATAAGCAAACGGAGAGGGGGAGGTGTAGAGATCGGAGTGTAGGTAAATTGTGTGTATTGAACAGGACATGAGACTCCGCATAATGAAAATAGCCCACAACAACAAATCTGCGGGCCACAAAGGCATCAATAAAACTGTGAACGAACTAAAAAGACACTATTACTGGCCTTATATTGGGAAAGACGTCACAAAATATATCCAGACGTGCCGAACTTGTTAGAAATGCAAATTGGGGACGGGAACATAACGGTGAAATAACCTTTTGAGAAGGTCGCCCTTGACGTCGTATGCCTAATGTCAGACTGACAATGTATACAAGTACATCCTACTATGGGTTGATGTAATGACTAGATACCCTAAACCTGTCCCCTTAAAAGGCCACAACAGTCGCCAAAGCATTGAACAAATCTGTCACTATGGGATACCCAGGAAACTGATATCTGACAGAGGGATGAATTTCACCTCCGAAATAATGCGAATTGTTCTGGAATGTCTTGAAATCACCCACACATGCACCACGGCTTATCGCCGCAATTCTAATGCCTCGTCATGAGGATTAATCAGAATATCCTCGAAACTGTGAGGCGCCTCTGCGACAGGAAGCTGTATGTGTGGGATAAATTCCTGAATGCTGCTCTATTTAGTATTAGGACCACGTAAAATGAAAACACGAGTGATACTCTGGCCTATCTGCTGTACTCCACACATTTCGTGGGAAGGGGTAAGGGTGGATGGAACTGGGACTGATTCAACAACATATATGTCCGAGTTGATAGCCAGGTTGAGAACCGCTCAAGAATTGATCAACAAGGAAAGTGACACGCAGAGATGCCAAGAATCAGAAACTTAATCGGGGAAAAATCTAAAATGCTTCCAGGTGCGCAATAAGGTGTTGTTACTGATAAAAAGCAGGGGTAAGAATAAGCTAGGGCATAAGTCTGGGAGTCCTTATCGTATTACTCAAAGATTAGGTCCTGTAAACTATGAGGTTCAGGGGTCTAGAATGCAGGAGAAGCAGGTGCTTCACATCGATAGGCTAAAGAAGGCCCCACATATACACCTGGAACTTTCGTGAAGGAATGACCATTTCTTGCAGTGACTGACAGATTGCGAGAGTCGAGAATGGCAGTAGCTAATGCGGAGCGAGTCTCTGAATGGGCTGACGGTTAATGCTAGAGGGATATATAACGGGGGTGCTGTGGAGGGGGTGCTAGGGGGATATATATAATCAATCAAGTCCAGACAAGCTGTAATGTAGATGACAGAACCTATGCTGCTGTACTCCTGTCAACTACTTCCGGACCATATATTTTGTATACCCTAACTACTGGTAGTATGTGTGAACCATGCTGCGTTGTGACTGCCTGTTAGCCCACAACATTGTTAATGAACTGGTAATCTCTGGGATTTTATGGTTACATTACCCCCCTCCCAAAGGGAGTACAGTACATTTTCCTTATCGTTTTTCTATTTTATATTGTCATGATTAATTGTTAATTTGTATATATTGTAAGCTTTTCTGATTCTTTTGAAACTAACTAAGTTATTGCTTATTCAATGCCACTGCATTTGACTCTTTTTATTCTTAACCATTCTAGTTTTTAATACACACATATTAAAAATATCACACTGGTTGCAGCTAGTGCACATCAACCCGTCCCCTCTGTGCTTCAGAGGGCAAGTTTTGCCATCAGTCCTGGTTGCTACTATCATCTTGTAGCAGTCGTTATATTACCTGGGATGGCGCAAAATTCCCTACTTGGAATAAGTGCCAAAGCTGGGGGAGGGGGGTACTTGTTATATGATTTACCGTTTGAACTGAAGAAGAAAAACCTCTATAAATAATTAAAATCTATTCCTCAGTTGTGAATCTAATTATTATTGATTATTAATCACTTAAGAAGGACTGAAGTTTTTATAAAAGTTATATTAGAATTGTAATCAATCAAAGGTATACTTTGAGCAATATTCATTTCCACTAGATGATGATTTAATCGATTTACAGGGAATTGAATTACTAAACAGGTGAACTTATTACGTTAACTTTAATCGGAGAGATGATGGTGTATTTCAACATCACCTGATGTCTAGATGATTGTTGGGCGGATTTGTTCCATAGTTGAGTCAATTGGAAGGACATTTACTGAATTTCAAATTTTATCTCTGTTCTTTCACTCTTGTTAAAAAGATATATGCGTTAGAATTCAGAGCAGACAGTTGAGTCATCCAGACATCCTCTGGAGGAGAAGGACAATGACAAGTAGAGAAACAAGATGTTCCCCTGAGATGAGAGATCAAAGTTTAGACTAAGTTAGCATGTGAAATCCTGTCACACTAATAATTGGTTATTAGATCAGTCACTGTTTATACCCAAAGCAATGAAATAAAGAATTAACCTATTAGTATTCACATTATAACTATCAATTTATTTCAATGAAGAGAGAGTTAGATCATCAATGTGGAGCCCTCATTAAGAATATAGAAGATCTCTCTGACAATCCACAACAGCTTTGGAGCAGCAACAGCTTGTCACCTTGTGTGAAGATCAAAAGGGCAAATAAAACTCTCACTCTCTCATTCATTCATTTCATTTTGTTTGATCAATCCATTGATTAAAATATAAAATTATTTTTCCTCGAGTTACCAGTGTGACATGCGAAAACCCCTTTTCTTTATCATAAAATAAAGTTATTGTTTAACATACAAACAGTAATTGTGTTGTTATTCTTTATCGGGTACACTTCAAGCATTGACCTGATCGGAGCGAACCCACCAGTTTTGGGACTTAAGGAAGGTGGAGTCTTCACAAAAGTGTTCCTGTTCGTTTTTCAATCTTTTACGAGGTCCAGGATCTTACAGTAAATTCAGTTTATATCTATGCGATAATTTAAAGGAAAAGGTGGGCAGCATTAGAACACTTGGAAAATGACATCTGTTTAATATTTATTTTGTGTGTTTTATAGAAATTAAGGTGCTTTATGTGTATACAGTGTTGCCTAAAATTTATTCATGGATTTTCCTCCGTTAATAGATTAGGTTTAGAAAGATCAGTGTCTGCTAAAGAAGCCCTGGATGTTATAACTTCATTACTTGAAAAACATGGTCAAGGCGGCCCATGTTCCGACATCAATCCGATGTTTACATACCATAACAGTTTCCTAATTGTTGACCGTACAGAAGCATGGGTACTTGAAACAGCTGGAAAGCAATGGGCTGCAGAACACATAACAAGTAAATATAATTTTCATAACTTCAGGATAATTCTCTAATATTCTATTTGCTTTTAGAGAATTATCCTTTTTTGCTTTGATAAAGGATAGGCTCTATCCGAAACGTCAGCTTTTTATTTGATTTTATAGTCTTATTTTGATTTTACTTATTTTTATTATTATTTTGTTATTTGTTAATTATTATTTTATTTTTCATTTTTATTTATTAACTATTATCTTAAATCTTGTAACCAATATTAAATCAAATTCCCGACAAGGTAGAGAGCTCAAATTTGATACACGTACACAGGACCGATGACAATGCATGTTAAAAAAAATTTTTCCAAATCGGTTCACTGGTTCGTGTACTAATGGTACTAATTCATTACTAAGAATTGTCCAATTGCCACAACAAACAATTCGTTATGACGAGGGCTGAATGCGTGTTTTGAAAAAAGAACCTTTTTTTCTCTGTTGCCAGTGATTTGAACAAAAAATATATAGTTAGAAAAATGTATGGAGGTATAAGCACATATATGTATGAAATAAGTAATTTTCTGTATACTATTATGCATACTATTAACCAAACTTTTAGCCCCAAAATGGCGATAGCATTGGGAGTACTGGTGTCCAGACTTTGTTTATTGACCTTGACTGAGATTACAGCATACAGCTCCAAAATCGTTTTTTTCATGGTAAACACGTTTATCATCATAGTAGGCCTATTATGTGAATTTTTTATAACTCCGTAGAATGAAATAAACTAATTTCATACGCATATTTTTTCTTAACCAGCTTGTATATTTCGCACAACAATGACAAATAACAATCATCACATTTTTCTTGTCTTAAAAGTATAGGCAATAACCGTGACTCCTCATTCAGAATGTACAGCCATTGCAAATTAGTATAAAACATGTAAAAAATTTCAAATTAGATGTGAAAATATATAAACGTAACAGTATTTCTTGTTAAACTGATTCATAATCATGCCAACTAACAAGCAATTCACTACTGACGAAGCGGTGAAGACCTGGATACTAAAAGCAAAGGAGCAGTCAGTTAAAGATATTGCTTCAATTATACAATGATCTGTACTTGGAATTTGCAAAGTTCTAGCAACAGTTGAACATCCTGAAGCACAGCCACGTACTGGATGATCCAGAGCAATCTCATCCCAGAAAAAAACATCAGGCGAATCACCAGACGAATCATCAGACCGGCGTCGAGAATCAGTTTGTCTGTTAGGCAAATTGCTCAACAGACTAAGCTAGCATCAAAAGACACCATCCATAGGCGACTAACGTAATGCACACTTCTTGATTACGTGAAATTAAGAAACCGTCCTCCCCTGAAACCCAAACACATTGAAGCACGTTTGATCTGGGCACAAGCTCATATGGAATGGAAGGACGAGTGTCTATAAGTTCTCTTTTCAGATGAATTTTAGATGGAATTTAGATGGCCCAAATGGCTGGGCCAGTTATTGATATGACCGGAGAATGTAGAATCAGTGTTTTTTCAGCAGACAGAATGGAGAAGGTTCTGTGATGGTGAGGGGAGCGTTTGGATTCGATCGAACAACATCATTGGAATTTATTTTTTGTCGTCAGAAGGCAAAAAATTATCAAAAAACATTGACTGACAATTTCTTATCATTTCGTGAGATGATTAGCAGACCAGCGTCGATTTTCCAGCAGGACAGCGCATCGATCCATAGCGTAGAATCCACAAAATGATAGTTCCAACAGCATGGGATCGTGATATGAAGTGGCCTGCAAGAAGCCCAGACCTGAATCGCATTGAAAATCTCTGGGGAATTATGTCTAGGCAAATTTATACCGGTGCAAAGTAATACTCATCTTTGGATGAACTGAATGAGGCAATTTCTGATTGTTGGTATAATACAATCTCATATGGAGCCAGAAGTGCTAAAAAATTTTGTTGTTTTGATGAGTGATCGTGTCATTCATGTAATTAAAGCCAATGGAAACATAATTTCTCGTTAATGGTGTGATAAAAATCCAAATATGTTTCTTTGGCTATTTTTCTTTAATTGTTTGTCATTTTTATACGAAATACGCAAGCTGCGTATTTAAAATTCCGTATATAGAATTAGTTTGTTTTATTCTTAAGTATTATAAAAGAAAATTTCATGTTTAGAACAATAAGCGTGTTTGCCATGAAAAAAATGATTTTGCCTAAACTTTTGCGACGCACTGTATATAACTAATGTGTTATATAACTTATGGGAGACCATGTACAAAATGTTTCAAGGTATGGAGGTATTTTTCTGCGTGTGTGCTTGGCTTGCTTTCTTGTGCTACCAAATGGAACTTATTTTCTGGACGTACTAATTCTTTTGGCAGTAATGACATTGATCGTGTATGTTTGTAAAATTGATTAAAAATGAAAATTAATCACAGGGCTGTAATTGTTTGTTCAGTTTTCAGTTTTTTAATTTTATTCCAAGGTTCTTTTGTCCTGTCCTTTTTTTCTTCTACATCTGTCATTTGTAAAATTGAATGATTGAGTTGACCACATGCCAGTTATAGATATTTCTTGACATTGGAGAAGAATTCTTGTTGAGCATTTAACTGGTCCCTTAAAATGTAAATTGCCCTTAATTTTCTCCAACTGACATAGGAGAAATTGAATGTACGAGGCGCATCCAGAAAGTAAGTTTCCCTATTTAAAAAAAAAGAACTCACACTTACAGGAACATACTTATTGGCAACAAGTACAGCAATGTTTCAACATAGCCACCACCAGAATTAAGACACTTGTCGTATCGTGGGATCAACTTTTGTATCTCCCTGTCGTAGAACTCTGCCGCCTGTGGTTTCCGGGGTGATGTGCGAAGTCCAAGTCTCATCGCCCGTGACGATCCTGTCGAGGAACTCGTCGCCGTCATCGTGATACCGTTGCAGAAATGTCAGTGCTGCTCCTAAGCGTTGAATTTTGTGTTCGGTTGTCAGGTTTTTCGGCACCCACCTGGCACAAAATTTTTTGAACAGCAGGTGCTTAGTGACAATCTCATGCAACAAGGATCGCGATATGTGCGGAAAATGGGTGATCAGTTCCGTAATCGTGAAGCGACGGTTCTCCATCACGCGCTGCTGCACAAGCTGAACAAGATCATCATTGATGAGGGATGGTCGCCCACTGCGCTCTTCATCATGGACACTTTGACGACCTTCGGAAAACTGCCTACACCAGCGTCGCACCATATGCTTACTCATGATGTTCGGCCCATACACCTGACAGAGATGACGATGAATTTCAATTGGCGCAATGCTTTGTGCATTCAAGAACTTTATCACCGACCGAACCTCGCAGGCGGCGGGAGAAGAAATAAGAGCTTCCATTTCGGACCATTGCTACCACGCTACTGGCACGAGGCAGGACCTGTCCGGCTGGCATATGATTAATACGTCATAGATCTGTTACGCATGCGCAATTGACACGGCCAATTACATTTACTTTAAAGGGGAAAACATCGGGAAACTTACTTTCTGGATGCGCCTCGTATAATCAATTTGAATGGATAAGGCGATGTCCTGGTCATTGGTATCCTCATAACTTGTGTCCCAAGACTATTTTATCCCATTATATTGTGGCATCACTCCTCTTCCAAGGGTTGCGAATTTGACTGGAAGAAATTTAACATAATTAATTACTAACCCGATCGAGAATGTCATAACGTGAGGTTCTTTTATCTGTGTTCACATTACACTGTATTGTGTAAATTTCAATGAAGCCTAAGGAGATGGCATTAACGTGGGGAACAAAAAGTGTTGGATAAGGCATATAATTTTTGTTCAATCAAATGTAATAAATTTAGATAGCATATGTTAAAGAAAGGATTAGGGAATGAATGACTTTAAAATTGCTAAATTATAGCAGTCAAGATACTTGCTTAAAATTTATTATAAATTTTGAAATATGTAAGACAATGAAAAAGAAGACACTGAACTATTCACGAAGGAGTAACGATTATATATATAATTTGGCAAATACAATGCAATACTATTGTGTAAGGACCATATATATACAGGGTGAATACAAAAGTCTGAACCCCCCTTTTATTTTTTGAACCGAGGCAGATATGTCAATTTTGATGAATCCAATGAATAGGAAGTTGTGGGTGGCCTATCCCATGGTGCACTTTTCATCCCAAATATGCAAATTAGGACACATTCAAAATTTATCTCAAAAACCGTAAGGGATAGAAAAAAAACCCAATTGCAAACTTGTTCAGCATAAAAAAAACAAACAAAAAAACCCCCATCCAAATCGGACCAACCAATCGCCCACAAGCAGAAGATCATGTTGACCATTTCCGGAACAGTGTAGCTTGCCATCCTGGAACTGTTCTGTCTTCTGTGTGCTGAAACATGCCTTTTGTTTGCTTTTCCGCATGAAAGTGACTGTGAGTATGGTGATTTATGTTAATTTTTTGATTTGCATGCTTTACATTGTGGAAACACCAACATTCAGTTTTCCTTGTGCAGTGTGACTGTTTGTAAGCTACAAGCAGTTCACCACGTGATTGTAGGTGATTGGTTGGTCCGATTTGGATGAATTTTTTTTTGTTTTGTTTGTTTTTTATAAGCTTTTATTAACTTTGCTGTGTTAGTTTGTTTAGGTCAAATCTTGTAATCAATATTAAACCAACTTTCCGACAAGCTAGGGAGCTGCAATTTGACATACTTATGTAGAATCGATGACAATTTATGATAAAGAAAAAAAATTTTCAAATCGGTTCATTGGTTCGTGTTCTAATGGTACTAACTCATTACTACGAATTGATTGTTGTAACAATTGGACATTTCGTTATGGCGAGAGTTAAATGTATCTATTGTTTATTGTTGCAAAATTAAGCTGTATTGTTGCCACTAAATAAAACATTATAAAAGCTTGGTTTGATAAAACCTTTTTCCTCTTATTTATGCTGAACAAGTTTGCAATGGGGTTTTTTCTCTATCCCTTACGGTTTCTGAGATAAAGTTTGAAAGTGTCCTAATTTGCAAATTTGGGATGATGAAAAGTGCACCATGGGATAGGCCACCCCCAACTTCCTATTCATTGGATTCATCAAAATTGACATATCTGCTTCGGTTCAAAAAATAAAAGGGCGGTTCAGACTTTTGTATTCACCCTGTATAATACACTTAAGTATTAGAAACAGTAGCAAAGAACAAGAAAGTCTGCTTTTCTTGGACGACTCAGCAGAAATAACTTCATAGTAACTGTCCATCAATACGGCGGCATGTCTAGTAACTGTCCATCAATATGACGCCATCTGGTAACATAACGAGGAAGCACAGTCAATACTGTTCACATAAAACACTCGCCCTGAGTTGTAGACAATCTTTTCAGATAGGGTAACACCTTAGCTTAATGACGAAAAACCTGTCCAGTCTCGTTTTCAAATGTTGAACAAGTTTACTACAATATTATTCATAAATGAATTGTACTGAAAATAATGACGCTGTCAGTGGGAACCAATCACAAATAAGCACTGTTGATTCATTACTTTCTTTCTTAACTTTCAGCAGATATTACTGAAGGAAGATAAATTTGTAGGTAGAAAATTCTCAGTATTGTGGTGATTATAACAGCTTGATTTGCTTGTTTAAGTAAGACAGTGTTGCCGTCCAGGTTTCTTTGTTGGTTCCTTCACCCTCCTAGCCTGGTTTCTCTGAGGAATATGCCAGGAGTAACCAGTCAATAAGCAATTCAATCTGATTGGTCCAATTCAGTACAATTATTTTATGAAAACACTGTAGCAGCTGACTGCCAAATCTTCTGTTTACTATTGCAAACTTAACTGAGACAGACAGTCGTTTATTAAAGTTGAGGAGTTTTAATGAAGAAATTTAATTTTCAAGTCAATTACACGACACATTTTTCATTTCTTCTTTACAAAAAGAAAAAAAAAAAAAGTAACACGAAAATGAAACAACCGTGAGCTCTATGAATTGTTGTAATAATGCAAGTCTTGTACAAAATAGTTTAAAATTAAAAGGATTTTGCCATATTAGAAAAGTTGATGAATGACTTTCTTTGGATTCCTTAAATTAGATGATATAAAATCTTTTTTAAAAATTTATTCGAGCCTATAAAAATTTTTTATTCTTGCTATTATTAATAAAAAATTACACACATACTTTTTTTGCAGTCACGTAAAATGCGATGAAGAAAATTGTAAAAGAAGTTAAACGATTTAGCAAAACATTTAGCAGATAGAGTCGTTAACAAAACTCATTAGCAAAATATTACCTAAATAGATCCAGAAAAGAGAAACGGCTCACATACTGCTGTTGTCATCAAGTTTTACGACATCGATTTGCCAATAGCTACAATAATGAAACTGACATGGATTGGGCAGAATTTTCATCATTTGGCTATGGTAACGCCCAATTACTACATGGATTAAGGGTTATATATGTTTGGGTTAAGGTAGTGCCTTGTTAAACAAAACGGCTATCATTAAGTTTGAGCCTAGGTAACGTATAGTAATGGGTTCATTAATGTGGGCATGATGGACGAAATGGTGCTGAGGATGTATGTTTTGTTCGTGAATCATAGATTATGTTGTTTGACAATTTGAGAGCTTGGTTAAGAGGAGCGATAGGTACATATGTTTTCACAATGTGCATCCGTCCGTCTGTCTGTCCGTCTGTCTGTCCGTCTGTTTGTCTGGTGGTGCTGTAGCTTTTGAACGCCTCCAAATTTTCGACTTCCGTTTTCGCCATTTGACAACCTAAGGAAATCGGAAGACTGACTTCGTTGATGGAAAAAATAGGTGAACTATTCCAGTTCAAAAGGTCACAAATAATATAGACGGCCAATACAATTCCATGTATAAATGGCCTGTTCACTGCCAAATGCTCACTCTCTTTGGCATTCCATAGCTAAAGCAGAGAAAAGGCTTGTGAATTAGGTGAAAACACGTGATGGTCTTTTTTGATGGTCAATATCAGTCAGAACTGGTTCAAGGGTATGTGGTTTAGTGGTATCATTATGGTCCACTGGAAGCATTCAATGCTAAGATGTGGCATGTATTATATCAAACAGCTTGAAATAACATATCATGGTTGAATATTACCGTAAAATTAATGATAGTCAAAATAGATTCAACGGTATGTGGTTTCATGAAACCACTATGGTTCAGTGGAAACTTTCAAAGCTCAGATTTGTCATATAATATATCAAACAACTTGGAATAACGTCTCATGAATGAATATAATATAAAATTAAGGCAGCTGGTTTAGTGGAACCATTATGATTCATTGGAACTTTCAATGCTAAAATATGGCATGTAATATATCAAACGAATTGCAATGATATGCCATTAATGAATATAACGTAAAATTAATGATAGTCGAAATTTGTTCCAAGGCACCTGATTTAGTGGAACCATTATGATTCACTGAAACTTTCAATGTTAAAATATGGCAAGTAATATATCTAACGACTTGAAATTATGTGTCATGAATGAATATAATGTAAAATTAATGATAATTCAATTTGGTTCCATGATTCATGTTTTAATTATACTATTATGAAACTATTGGAAACTTTCATTGCTAAGATAAGGCATGTAATTACTTATATCTTATATTATCAATAGTTAGTTTGTGTTAGGCAAATTTTAATAATAGCTAGTAGGTAATCATTCATTCAATGGTATACTTGCTTTTGTAGAAAAGATTTGGCAATAGTTTATGAAGAAAAAATGGACCCTTACACAGAATGCTTCAACAATTATAGCTTATTTCATTAAATAGGAATGCTTACAAATTAAAGGATTTGTATATGTTCTAATCTATAGAGAATTGCTAATTTATCCGTTTAACTATTCAGCTAGTTTTATTCAATTTGAACCATACATTTTCCTTAGGAGTACGCCTTGTTTAGCAACCAGAGGGTTCCTTAGCAATGCCATCTAATTCTTAACAACGAAAGGCTTTTTACAAATCAAATTCTTTCCGTTTCGTTCTCGAATGCTTTAAAATCCTATTGGTCCTGGGCATTTCGGATGCCTGACTTGTTATAAATTTCAGCTGTAGCTCTCAGGTATTTAATTAGTGATATCATGCTAATTAAGTTTCACCAAACAGAAGTACTGAGACCATGCTTTAAGAAAAATAAACTAATTCTAATTTATTGAAACTAGCATTAATAATTGTAAAATAAATGAAAGTACCAATTCTTTTCACAAATAATCAATATGATAATTGTAAATAATTTGATAAATGCAATAAAGCTTAATGTAGTACAGACTATATGCATTTGAAATCGCTACATTATTACTAATGACTATGTGGTAACCAACTTGTCTAACCAATGAAGTAATGGTCAACCGTGGCCTCTAATTCGCTTCAGCCATGTGACGGGGAATAACGGCTATCGAGATATGATGGTTTCAAAATGGTCACAGGGCACATTACCTTCACAATACACTCCATTGTACTAGATTATTGAAAATAAATGATATATATGGTAAGTATAAATAGTCTTAAATAGCCACACAAAACTTAAATAAAAAAGTCAGTATTTAAGTCATTAAAATTCAATAATCATAAAAATAAAAATGGTCACATGGAATAGCCATAATTTTGATAACTGAGGTGAAAACATAAATATAATACATATAAGCTACTCAATACGCATTTCTGTAAATTCGTAATATCCAAATAATGCAAGGTTAAAATATTCTTTGGATCCTATTAGTGCAAGAGCTAATTAAACTGTCAATCCAGCATATAAGCACAACAGCTAAATAAACCTACTTCATTACACAGATGACTATCATAAATGCTATTAAAAATCTTAAATCCAAATCTTTAACTCTGTATTAAGAAAGCAATGTTGCTATTGTGTATATACAGGGTGATTCAGAAAGGTAGGTCAAGAATGAAATACCATGTACAGTTTGTAGCAAGGAACAAAATTTTTCCCAAAAACATGGGTCTGGAAATGCATCCTTACAGAGATAATGCAACTTGTATGAGGTAGGAATGACATTACAATAGGTGTTCAAAACACTGACCCTGAGCCTCGATGCAGGTGTTTAGTCTGCGGATGAGATTCTCGCAAACTCTGGTGAAGATGCTCAGAGGATCATTGACTTTTCCACACGCTGTAACAATTTTAGCTACAAAGTCATCGGGATTGTCGACTGATGTGGTATACACCAACTGCTTGATGTGGTTTCATAAAAGAAGCCCACAGGTGTCAAGTCAGGAGACCGGGCTGGCCATGGCACAGGGCCTCCTCTCCCAATTTACATGTTTAGATCCTAATTTACATCGACCGTACCATTGCTGTCCATTGCTGTAACGCACATCCATTCTCACCTCGTACAAGTTGCACTATCTCTGTAAGGATGCATTTCCAGACCCATGTTTATAGGAAAATGTTATTCCCTGCTATAAACTGTACATGGTATTCCATTCTTGACCTACCTTTCTGAATCACCCTGTATATTCCTGTTGGATATACCCTTTTCCAACATGCTAACAAAAGCTGCCGCTTTCTTGTTTTCAGCTTGGAGTTTTCTAATCAAAACTTCATTTTGATGCATTTTAGCATTTTGTAGGTGGGCTCTAACACATGGCAATAGGGACCTGCCAGGTCGTTCACAATGCATTCTCTTTGCTTAATTTTATCAGCAACAATTCTTCTCATTTTGTTATGCGAACATTCCTGCTGTCTTAAATCTTCAACATGTAAACTCATTCTTACATCTAAGAGAACATGTATGAAGCTTTTATCTTTACTATTGCTCCCCCTTCTTCCCTTTGATCCACTCTATACACTAGATTAACCAGTTCAGGCCCTCTCTTCCTCTCTCTCTCTCTTCCCATGTCGCCTACTTTTTTTTCTTTGAACTTTGATCATTTATTATTTCTGTCTTCATTCTCAAATCTTTTTCGTTCTGAGTTCTCATTTCGATCTCCACGTAATTTTTATGCAATTTTGGGATGTCATTTCTCGTCAACGTTTTACCACTTGGATAAAAAGTCCTTGATTGCCCATCTTTTTTCTTCCGATGATGTAACACCATTCCTAGGACGTTAGCAGAGAAAAACCCTGGTGTTGATTCTGTGACTAATTTGTAATAAGACAATCACACCTGGGCTTTTTTTCCATACTTCTCCCTTTGCATTCTTACTTCACATGACAAATTTACTTAATCAGGGTATTCTTTTTCTTTTGCCACATAAAAAACATTTATTAACCCCGAATATCTATGCAAGTTCTCTTGAGGCTCCGATGTCAGCTTAGTGTTTCCAATCCATTTGACCAAGAACTGTCTTCGAGGACTTTTCCCTCTTACGTCTAACAGCCTTTCTGCACTGTACATATTAGTGTACTGTGGATTGGCTATGTGACCTGGCTGCCACCATATTTGTTTTCTTTTTCGATATCGCTTTAACAGAGAGCAATGACATCTGGGGGTTCTACATTGCCACCGTGTTGGATTTTTTAACTTTTTGGTCATCGATAGCAGCATGACGAAATCCAGAGTAATGGTATGCCAGCATTGAGGTGGTACTATAAGAATTTGCAACTCACCATATGGTAACATCCTAGGTATGATGTTTTCCTAAAATTGTTTTTCTGGCATGAATCACAAGTTGGGAAGAACTTACTAACATCTTTAGCAGGATAGTCTCCAATATTTCTGTCTTACTCTACTTACAGTTTTTCTGACCACTAAATGTCCCACCATTGGTTCATCATGCACCAACATTATTACCTTATCAATTATATCAGGCACTTTCGGAATAACCAACTTATCACCATATTTATCCTTCCGGAACAACAACCAACTTATCACCATATTTATATTGTCGTCTGTAAAGTTAAGGTGCTTTTAAGTTTGCTTTTAATTTTTTGTGAAGTTACAAGCCTGATATCCTGTTTGAAACTTTTCTACAATTTCATCCTTCACAATCCCTGAACTAGCAATTTCTTGCTTCTTTTCGGTTGTGCCTTCTTCGCTTGCAATTGCATTAACCACTTTATCCATTTCCATGTCCTCATTTGCATCACCTCCATTTTTACCTTCACCTACGGTTATCTCATCTACCTTTTACTTTTTCTTAAATGGTGGTATAGCTTTCTCCACTCCAAGCCCTTCTACCATCACAAACTCTTTGTGATTTTCTTCCTCTTGCACACAACCAATTCTATCATCAGTGCATAATGCCTATGCTTTCTCCATTAATGAATCAGACCTGCTTTAATCCCCTTAATTCGTTCACTCATCTTCTCTTCAAATGCTTTAGTGTAAAATTCTATCTTTTGCTTTTCATATACAAGACAACTTGATTAGCAAGAAGTAAAAAACATTGGTTAAAATATCCTATTTTATGCTTATACATCATCCTGCCTATTCTTTTCGCTATAGTTCTCTGAAGTTTAACATCTTCCTTTTCCATTACTCTGCCAGAATTACCCAAAAATAAAACTGCTTACATCAATGCCTTCGATATACTTCCAGTTGGCAAATGAAGTTCTTTTCAGGTGGCAACTGACCTTGTGATGTTCTGTGTTGACAGGACTTCGCTAATGCTCTGGATATCCCTCATAGCACAGTCCAACCAGCTCTCTGAAAAGTAGCAACCCCAGCGATACATACAGTGCCTTGATGATAAAGGACCATTGGCAACAATTCGGCCAAAAGCAAGGATGTCATGCTCTGCACCAAAAATTTATCTGCATCTACAGGACATCTGTCAGATTTTTAATTAGTGATATCACACTAATTTAGTTTAACCAACAGAAGTACTGAGACCACTAAATATAAATCAATTCTTGTTTACTGAAACTTGTATAAATAATTTTGTAAAATAAATGAAAGTACAAATAATTCAAGTCATAAACTTAAGCTTGCTGTGCCAATGCTTTTCACAAGTAAGGAATATGCTAAATAACAATTTGAAAAATGCAATAAAGCTTAAAATGAACAGACTAAATGCAGTGGAATTCATTACAATGTTACTATACGTATGTGGTAAACGACTTGTCCAATGAAGTACTGGTTCACCGTGGCTTTCAATATACTTCAGCTATGCGATGTGGAAAAATAGCTATCCAGACGAAATTGATTCAAAACTTGTTATTATTGGAAGCAAAGTAATTGGACTGGACATAGATTTGCCAAGGCAGGCATTTTGCTATGATAAAGTTGCCTTGAATGGCAGAACAGAATCGTTCATACTAAACCCGGGTCTAGCCTTTACATAATTCGCAGAGAGGTGGCAGAAAGTTTGACTGGAAAATTATCAAAGTGTCGAATGGAACAAGGTAACAACTCAGCGACTATGTAGACGGAACCATAACCAGTATTCAAGGAACTGATTGTTGTCCTATGAATATCAACTTATAGGTGTAGACTGCCTTGTGAAGGCATACTTGGACTAAATATTTAACATGATGTAAAGCTAGACCTCAAAAAGAAGGTCAGTCCGTGTCTCAGATCTTGGAAAGAACTGGCAACAACCGAAGCTTCTGAAAAACAAATGTGGCCAGTGATTAAAGAAGTATGTTTAAAGATGGAAAGGAAAATGGAAAAATATCTGTTATAAGAACATCACATAGCCACCGGGATGAATGCGCTGGAGAGGATGGGGTCATACCCTCAATCACTGACCAAGATTCAGATACTTTGGCAGCTAGTATCTGACATGGAAAAACAGGAAGCAGTGACTCGCACAGAGAGTGCATGGCCATTACCCTATTTTCTCATCGCTAAAAAGGGAAGTGATGAACATCATTTCGTGCTTGACAGGTAATGCTTCAATACCCTCACAAAACCGATGGCATATTATCCACTACCAGTGGAAGAGATCCTGCATAAGCTTTTGCAAGCCCGAGTCTTTTCCTTCTTAATCTTGAAAGCTGCATACTGGCAGGTTCTCTTGTATGAGGCCAGGCGTAAGAAAAGAGCCTCCGTGGTTCCAGGGCTGGATGCCTTCGCCTTTAGGGTTATTCCCTTTGGGATCAAAAATGGGGCCCAGGTATTCCAGTCCCTCATGAATCAAGTGATAGGCCCCACGATCGAGCCCTGGAGTTTTATCTATATGAAGGACATTGTAGTGGAGACTCCATACGTTGCTTCCCACCACTGAATCCTCAAAAAGGTGTTTGACCATCTGATTATGCATAATTTGAAAATGAATTTCCAAAAATCAACATTCTTACAATGGGAAGTGGATTTCCTCGAATTTTGTGTGGACGATAGAAAAAGAACATAAAACCTATGTTAGACTTAACAATCCCCAGAAATGCCAAAGAAGTCAGACACTTCATCAGGATGACTCAATCTTACAAAACTTTCATCCCATCAGAAAGTCATTTGAACTTCCCACTGAGGTGTCTGACTTACAAAGACACCCCTTGATGGAAGATTGTCAAAGTGCCTTCTATAAAGAATGTGCTGATGGAGTCACCTATATTCGTGCAACCTGACTTTTCGTGCATTCTGAAGCTGGTAAGCATACCATAAGGGGAATGCTGACCCAGGAAATTGACGGGCAAGTAAAGATCATTGCTTACTGTAGCCAAGCGCTTACTGACTTAGAAACCTGATATTCCATTATTGAATGAAAGTGCCTAGCAATGATGTACACCATAGACACCTTTTTCCCATACATTGAGGCGGCAACCTCTAACATACAAACTGAGATACATACAGATAAACAGGCAAAATTTCTAAAAACTGTTTATATAATGCATGTAGCAATTATCTTTTCTCAAAATAATTTAATGTACAGTTTTCAGCTTGCTACAACTTTATTATATGTAAAGATTCTTTAAATACCAATATCTACGGAAGATATTGACGTTGCAAATTAATTATGGCATCGCCCATAGCTATATTCATTGTAGGGAATCACACAGTCCAATCACATTAATGAGACCACATAGTATGTTCAACATCAGCGGAAATTGATAATGCCCAGATGGTCTCTACCAGTATCAGAGGCAGGGGGTATAGGTGACAGAGGAAAGCAGAAAACATTGCAGTTATTGGAGTCATGGCGAAACGTAGCGATTTATCCGATCTCCAAAAGGGCATGCTCATTGGCTTCCAAACCAAGGGAGGCAGTGTTTCCAAAATGGCTAGTTTTGTGAACTACTCATATGCTGCTATGGTGAAAGTGTACCATGCATGGCAGAAGTGAACTACAGCTACAGAGATGCATGCAAGTGAACAGATGTGCAACCATGGAGCAACTGACTTCCCAGATGAACCAGGGGTTACCAAACGTGTATCCTCAATGACAGTTCAGCAAACGCAGCAGATGGCTGGTACGTGCACCACTGCTGATGGCTGTTCACTGGCGACAAAGACGGGCATTCGTACACCAGTACCGCAACAAGATAGAAAAGTGACAAATGGTGGCTTTTTGTGATGAATTGGGCAGATGGGCAATGCTGTGAACAGCACAATGGATCAATGGAAGTATGCATCTGTCCATTCACACCATATTCACCCCTACATGCAGATTGTTTCGTCAGCATGATGGCATCTTTCAGCAGTACAGTTTCAGTGTGTGGTTTGAAGAGCAAGAGGATGTGTTTACGGTACTTGCCTGGCCCCAAATGTCCCCGCATTTAAACGCCATAGAGCATCTGTGGGACCACGTCGATTGTTTTTTTTAATGCGATGGATCCTCCACCGAGCAACCTATGGCAGCTCACCATAGAACTGGAGTCGGCATGGCCTCACATCCCTGTGAATACCTTATAGAATCTTACTGACTCTTTTCTTGCCCGTCTCGCAGTTGTCCAGGCTGTGAAAGTTGATTATACTGGCTAGTGACTAGTGGTCATATTAATGTGACTGGACTGTGTGATTCCCGACAGTGAATATAGCTAGCGGTGAAGCCATAATATACTTGCACCATCAATATCTTCTGCAGATACTGCACCCTAATTATGTAAGAAGTTAAAATACATGGGATGCTCCTCTTGACACATTATAATTTTGCTCTCCTAATAATTTTGACACAGGTCAACATTCATGTTTTTCGAAGTTTTCGTAAAATGGATAGTCCCTTTGCTCTGTGCTGTATTGATTGAGTTATTATTTAACCAATTTGGAGTTATAATTTAATTTTTTTGAGATTGTTCTGTTTAGCTACAAGTGTAATTATCCCGGGCAACGTCGGGTATCTCTGCTAGTCTTGTATATAAAGAAGGATGTTTGTTGGTGGGTTTGTTTGTTTTTGTTTGTGGATTTGTTAGTTTTTAAACAAATCTAGAGTTTTATTCCGATCTTGATGAAATTTTGCATATTTGACCTTCAAAGCATGAGGAAAGCCACTGTTTACCTAGATTTTGGAAAAATAATAATTATCAATGAAAAATCGATATTCATGGTTATGGCAGAGCATATTAATGAGAAATATCTCATGACCAACAATGCAAGGCAAAGTTTCTGCAACAGTAAGGTATCAACAATAGTATCAAAACGCAATTCACAAACACTCTGCACGGACCAATAATATATATCTAATGACCAACAATGCAAGGAAAAGTTTGTGCAACAATAGGTATCAACAATGGTGTCCACACACAAAGCACCAACACTAGGCAGGGATCAGTAATATATACCTCATGAAAGGCAAAGTTTGTGTAATATAGATAAGTTTCCTGTCATTCAGGCTTTTCTTAGAAAAGACAATTCTTAGTACTTAAGAATTTCTTGAAAATCTTTAAAAATGATCAGTAACTGGAGATAATGGAGAGTTAGCAGACAATTGAGAAAGAGTGGAAAGACGACAAAGGAAGCACTCTTTTAGCTCCGTGCTGTATTGAGCAAACGGTAAGCATGTCAATAGAAGAATCTGCGATCGCTAGACTACACAAAGAGGTGAATGGCCAAGTTTTGATTCAAGACATTGAGAGAAGAAAGAGAATTGCAACAACATCAGGTGTACATCTAAAGTAACATTACATGAGTAAGTAATCCTTGGAGAGGTCCATCTATTGTGAGCCTTTGAAAAAATTGTTTTCAAATTTTCATTAAGAATATAACTGTATTAATTCTAAACGTGTTCATGTGTTTATTTTTAAGATATTTCAAAATTTATTCCATAAAAAAAGCCCGGGCCATGTCGGGGTTATCACCTAGCTTATTTGGTAGCACAGCAGATCCAAACATTTCCTAAAATACGTTTTGACTATATTCAGTGGGATAGTGTATATTTTGGAAACTGAGATGCTGACAATACGATGACTGAATGTTTCTTTTCAAGAATTATTGATAATGAACATAAAGTGAAGATGCACTGACAGAACATAAATAAGGCAGTGTTATTGATTAGGCATAGGAGCCACGCGTGTCTATCTTGAACTCCTTATCAAACGTCCAGATGACTGGCAAAAATTTGTTGAAAGGAAAGAGAAAGAACGAGTATTGGTCAGAGAAAGGCTGCAAATAATCAGAAAAATCTATACGGGCATTTGAAACATCTGAACAACGGGAGTTTTGAATAGAGCAAACAGGGTATAAGAGCTTCTACGTCAAGGGCAAGAAAAACTTGAGTCTAAAGTATCTGATGAGACTCGACAGTGGTGAGAGGTATTACTGGAGCAGTATGAGCAGGCGAGCATTAACGAGCCCAGTAGGAGAGGTTGGATTAAGAAACTAGTGGAGAGTTACGATTCACTTTAGATCTCTCATTAATGAAGCTGCAGCATTACCTACTCTGTCCTATTACGTTCGTCCTATTACGGCATTACCAACTCTAAGATGTTCTTAAAATTGTTCTATACTGAGTGCCCCATTTTATTATACTAAAGAGTTTCTTACTCCATGTCAGCATGTATTCGTCCCTAGGAAGAGTGTTGAAACTGCATGCCATGAGATAACTGAATTTGTTTTGTGGTAAAAAGGTTTTTCTTCTGGTGGCCACATTGATTGATTTTCCTAAAGCGTTTTGTAAGGGTTTTCTAGGGTTATAAATTTCAAAAAGTTAATTTAAAATTTGGAATGAGGTTCTAAAAAAATAAAATACTAATTATAAATAATTTATATTCAAGCGGGTTGACCCTCTTACATAACTTAAACATCCATCACAAGTCTGGCCAGTAGAAGCATACTGGTGTAATTAAATAAACCGTTAAACATCACCAACTTGTAATCTTAACAAAAATATATTTATTAACAAGGTAAAGGAAAAATTAACAGTATAAAATGGTGTAAAACAAGTGAATTAAAGAATTAAAGAGATAATTTTGTCTATTTGGGTACATGAATCAATTTACTATGAAAGAATGATAATATTTAAAAGTATAATAAATTCTGATTAAAGCTCTTCAATAACACTGAAATTGTAATATTTCTCTGTTATCCAAATAATTTTGTATAATCAACTGATTCTTATAATAACTGTTAAGGTCAACATTTAGTCCAATTATTCAATTTAATCAGATAACCAATGCTGATTTTATAGCAACTCTTTCTAATACTTAAGACTTATTTTATACAGCTCTTTTTACCTTCAAAATACTATCAAAAGATTCACAACAACCTTAGGGAATCATATAATACAGTAGAAAATGAATCTTATTGTTCTGATGACAATTTAAAAATGAGAATTTAGATACTTGTCTACTTCAGTTCAACATGTTACCACATAAATCAGATTTCAAGAATATTCTAAGGTAAATATTTTTTCATAAGGTGGCAGAAGATTTCTAGCTTTAAGAAATGTCAATTTTAATCTCCCAAATGAAATTAGATGTAAATAAATGTTTCCAAATATATATAAAACTAGCGGCCCGGTACGTACTTCGCTACGTATAAAGTGAAATAATAAAAAAATTTAATTGGAACATCAAATTCATTTATTCAAACAAAAAAATATTTTATTAATTGCTAGCTATTTTAAAACTTAATCCAAAACATTTGTATAAACAATATTTTTTGTTTTTCCATTATGAGCATGAATAAACAAACAGCTGGGGGCACCGACTCTGGAACAGGCAACATAAAGTTGGCCATGTGAAAAACATGATTCCTCCAAATTCACACTATAAACGTGAAGTGTTTGCCCTTGGGCCTTGTTGATGGACATCGCAAATGATAAACGCACAGGATATTGTAATCGTTTGAACTCAAATGGCATATCAGTTGGAATCATAGGGATACGCGGTATCAAACAAACTTCTCCTTTTGATTTACCAGTTAAGACCGTAGCTTCAATCAAATTTGGCAATAACTTTTTCACTGCCAATCTGGTGCCATTACACAGTTTTGGTGGATTAATATTTCGCAATAACATAATCAAAGAACCAACTTTCAGATTCAAGCAATGCGGTGGCATACCAGCCGGTTCCAATGAATTTAAAAATTCAATTGGATAATTCATTGCCTCATCTTGATTCATAACACTGTCAATTGATTTATATGTCGTGACTGCACCTGGCAGTTTCGCTTGAATTTGGGAATTAATGGCATTGATATGAATGTTCTTCGGTGCTAAAGTGGTGCGTTCTCTCAACCAATCATGATTTCTTTAATTCTGAAGAATATTCAGAAAAACACATTCAATCAATTCATCTATCGATTACGCAATTGTACAAAAATTGTTCGGTACAGCGATCAATCCGTTGGTACTGTCGATTTGTATTTTGCCATCACTAATTTCTAACAATTGTTTTGAAAACTCATGGGCAGCTGGATCATTTTGTAGGTGAATAAGCATATTAATGTTAAGTGTCAATTTTTGTACATATCTCCAAAGAACTGATGACTTCAAACAGGCATTTATTTCATCAGCAGGAGTTGATCGAGGAATGACAGGCAATGTTTGACGAAAATCCCCTGAGAGTAATATCAGAGCACCACCAAAAAGCTGTTGATTACCACGTAAATCTTGCATTGTTCGATTAAATGCTTCTAGTGATTTTTTATTCGCCATTGTACACTCATCCCATAAAATAATTGACGTTAATCGCAGAACTTTTGCCATAGCAGAATTTCTCGAAATATTGCAAGTTGGAGTTTCAATCACCTGTACATTCAATGGCAATTTTAATGCAGAGTGTGCGGTCCGACCACCTTCTAATAATGTAGCAGCAATTCCCGAAGATGCAAGTGCCAATGCAATTTTCT
The DNA here is from genome assembly GCA_023313115.1 of Rhysida immarginata. Lineage (NCBI taxonomy): Eukaryota > Metazoa > Arthropoda > Chilopoda > Scolopendromorpha > Scolopendridae > Rhysida > Rhysida immarginata. The sequence continues at coordinate 331,250 of JAHWFO010092009.1, forward strand.
GTTCCGATCGAATAGTCGCTAAAATCAATGATATATTAACGAACGTTTTGCCTGTACCACCAGGTGCATCCAAGAAATATAATCCACCTGCATTATTGGAAACGGCTAGCATGATTGTGTCATATACATGTTTTTGCTGAATATTCAATTTGGTTATATTCGATTGTACAAATAAACGCAAATCATTAGAATTGAATTCCTGCTCATGTTGCAATTCACGATCAAACAAATCATGCATCTCACGATTTGGTGCGGTCATACCCAATTGTAGTAATGCTTTATTTGCAATCGTTAGACACATATCTTCAATTATTATCAAAGCTTCGTTGTACATTTCCAAGGTAATCAACAAATCAGGATTTATTGCATGATGACGCATACGAATTAAAATATCTTCTGCCATATAATGTTTATATTTGTTCCATAATTCAAGTGGATTTGATGGCATACATGTTGATAATATAATGGCAAATAGCATTCGTATTTGTTGTGGATGAGCTGAAGTAGATGCATCATGAAGTGTTGAATCCCAATGTGCATCATCCTCCAACATATGCAAGAGTTGGCATGCTTCACGATATGTTTGACACAAATGACCGTTGACTGTTCTCAATTCTTGAAATGATTTTGGGCCATTGACGTTAACTAATAACAATCGCAAATAAAAACACTCAGCATTGTTTGGATGTACTGTATATATTCTCCCAATTGCATCTGTTTGGAAAATGCCTGGATGCCCATCGACTGCTGTTCCTTGTTTACGTCTTTGAAATTTTTTCGAAGACACATTCCATGTGTAATACTGAGGCACTTCAGAATATAACAAATTTATCGCAAATGTATCAATTTCGCATAATTTGAAAAAAGTGGTCAACGTAGTCGTTGGTGGTTGTGCTGCTCTTTCCAATACATTTGCTTCATTAAAATAAACACGTTGGCCATTCTCAAGATGCACAGCCAAGTGAACAACCACAGGATGTCTTTCGTGCATTGGAAACGACATAATCCCCCAGACAGCTTCATTACTACTAATATAGCGCCCCGTTTGATACTGAGTAATTTCATCATTTCTATTATCACCAGCAACACCGAAAACAGCCATATCGCTCCCTTTATTTACATACTTGCAAATATATTTAATGCATTTGACTGAATTACAATACTCCACATTTATATGAGCATTGAATATTTTCGATAATTATGGACAATACGGAACCACCCAACGATTATCAACTTCAACGTCCTGGTTACGCATTCTAATGGTTGCCGTTTTGCCATTATCATTAGGTGATCTACGTCGATACAACGGATATCCGTCATTGCCCGTTATTGTGTCTGAAGTCAATTGCCTTGGGTATCGTTTCGAACACTTTGCATCAATCATACATGGCGAATTCATACTTAGTTTACCGCACGGACCATGTATCATGTTTTTAACGACAACGTGAAATAACTCAGGATCAACAGTTTGATCAGGAATTTCAGCTAATATAACGTTATCGATTTGATCCGGAGTTATTTTATGTACCAGTGTCACATGTATTTAATGAGCAATTATGAGTAGCGCAGTGGAATAATAAATAGCATGTAACAGCGCACAAAATAGTGTAAAACAAAGATAAAGTTTATTGAAAATAACGTAAAGTATTGAAATTAAAGAGGAGTCAAAAGAGCACCTCTTTGCAAAAGCAATAATTTGCACAATATCACAAAACTGTAAATAAATAAACAATTAACGTGAAAACAATTAGATTAAATCTTACGTGCACCTCAGTGCAAAATAACCAAAGCTTAACAAACAAGCTTACCATTTAAGCCTATGCTTCAAGGTACACTTATCCTACCAATAAATTACGTCATAGGCCTAAACGTAGGTCCTTACGTTACAATTCAGCTAGTAACCTAACTAAAGCTTACAAGCTAAAAAAAATGCATACGACAATTAATGTCTTAATGTCCAAAAGCTGTAATTACTAAATTCACCCAAAAGTAAATTACATCCAAGGCTCTAACGTAAGCCTTTACAATTACAATTAAACTTGTAACCTAACCAAAGCTCACAAGCTAAACAATTGAATACGACAATTAATGTCTTAATGTTCAAAAACTGTAATTACCAAAATCACCTAAAAGTAATTTACAACAAAGGCTCTAACGTAGCCTTTACAAATATCATAAAGTCAGTTAACCTCAAACAAAGCTTAAGAGCTAAAACTAAAGCACATAAAGCTACAAGAATAAATGACTCAAATGATAAATACAATATAATAAAATATCCGGCAGCCGAGCTGCTAAACTTCTTTTGAAGCAGATGGGCAGATGGTATTGCCCTCTACGGAGTTAAGATCTAAAGAGATCTTACAGGTGGCATTATGCTACACCCAACATAAAAACACCTCTAACGAGGCAACATGAACTTGGCCCACAGCTTTCGCTGGTCGGAAGCGAACTCCCGACACCTACCCGCTTTGGCCACCCGGGTAGGCAGCTAAAACTTAAGAGCTAAAGTCTAATAGCCGAAAAGTTTTATAGATTAAAACAAAACATTGGATATAAGCTAACTAGGAATACAGCAAGTTAACTGGGTCGGCCTTAAAAACCCATTACCTAGGCACGAACCTCTCAGCTAACAAAAAAAATAACTTGAATAACAATACAGCAAATAAGGCTTAAAACTAAAAGCAAGTATTGAAACTCAAAATAAATGCACCAGTTTATTGAAACAGTTCACATAAATTTCGTGGCCAACACAAGAGCTAACGAAAGCTCGAAACGGCGCACTTGTAAAAATTTACTGTCCATAAAACGGGTAGCAGAAATTTCACAAATAACTCTTGTCCAAAAGACACAATAGATAAAGTTCCAAGTCCGGGAAAAGTTCATTAAAATTAAAATATTAGCATAGGAAAAGATAACAGACAAATTACACAGTAAATGCAAAAATCTTTTCACAAAGACGAAACCAGCCACAAGATTAACCTGAGGGAAAAGGTGATATGAAATTAGCGTAAATCGTCAGACAAAACAATTTAGGCTAATTAAAGAGGCTTAACACAATTTTATAAAACACTAACGGTAGAGCACATTTCGCTTAGTGTTTTATGTAGACAAAGCCGAAGTCGCTACCGAAGTAGGCCCGTAAGCCTCCGGGCCAAAACCCGCACACATGCGTATTGAAACGTAGGTCCCGGCGACTCAGTTCAAGGAAAGCTAGTCTGACCACATCGGCCATACGGCATACCGAGAACGACACACTCACCAAGTAGTGCAGCCGGTAGGCGACCGCAACGCTCGCCACCCGAGGCAGCCCGTAGATTGGCGTCGTAGAAGCCTTCTTAAATTGCGGAGACTCGCAACTTGCTACGCACGCATTCTCCGCCAATGAAGCTTCTCTGCACAGCCAGGAATCACACGACGGGACGCTCGCCGCCTCCGTAGCCGAACCCGTTGAAATCGCTCGAGGACGAGCCCGCTCCTCCGCCGAAGACAAACTCAGACATTCACGATGTCCTCCGTCGTTCGAATCTGGGAGTTTTTCTTTGCTCCGTCCTCGCTCGGTAGCCGCCAAATTCCTTCTCCTGCTCCGTCGATGACCTCTCGACGAGCTCGCAGAAGAGAGGCTCGCTCCTCCCTCATTGGCTGCTGCTAGCTGATGCTCCTCATGACGTGGTCGAGGATGATTTCGCTTTCGTTGCGAATTGACAAATACTCTGGAGCGCAGACGATCACCTATGCCCACGGAATCATTAAAATTCCGTGACAACCAGCCAAATTAATATATGTGCGTGCAAAGCATTATTTATAAATTTTATTTTAATTTAAAGTTTAATTTTTATAGATTTTAAATAAATTTTTTAAATCAAATATTTTTACCACTATTATCAAAGCCATGAATAATCTCGTGTCCAAGGCCCTTTTTTGCCATTCGATGGAGTACATATGGCAACGCACCTCTCCAAATACACATAATTTCACAATTAAATCCATAAGTGCTTTCAATTTTTGCCGAAAAACACGTGCTGTAATGTCATGACGATCAGTTGTCGACTGTCCTTCAAATAAATTGTTTTTGATGTCATCCCACTGCGGTTACATGTAAATGTACTGAACAGATCCGGTCGACCGTATTTTCGTACATAAGACATTGCGTCTTGTGCATATTCGTTCATATGCCGTGGGCTACCAATATACGAAGATGGCAATATAGTTAAACGTCCGATGTCATTAACATTAGCCTCATTCGCTATCGCATCTTGCAAATGAATATATTCTTTGGATCTTATATTTGCTTGGTTGAAACGAATAAAATTAAGACGTTCAGTTTCTATTTTGGCATACATATCAACGATGTACTGATGATATAGTTTACCACATCTCAAGATATAATTTTGTTCTTGTGGACGAACCATCAATCGATACGAATAAAAATTCAGGGGCACTAACTTTTTTCTGTACATGTAGACCTGAAAATAAGTGCAAAATGTGACTTTAGAAAATTATACAAATGAAATGTCAACACACTGAAAATAGGTCAATTATTTACCTGTTCGTGGATCAATCATTGGTATATTGATATGGTAGCCATCGTCACCTTTCCAATGCAATATTGGGTATTGTAATGCATCGTAACTACGATGAAGTTCCGAAACACGTTGCAATTGCTCATTTCTGCGATGAATTACAATATCATGGGATTGAAACTGATCAGCAAGAATTACAATTGCAACCTCATCAATTGTCGGTGCATTGAATCGCCTTGCATGCTCTCCAAAAGGTGTTCTATCAGCCCTTATTACGATTTTGTGGTTATCAGATGGCATACGATCGAGAGCAATTTTGAACAATTGAACTAATGCGTTATGCTGATGGAAAAACCTTTGTAGCTCACGAATAATTTCTCGTCTTGTATTCGAAACAATTGCACAACATTGTTCCAATTCAAGATTTTCATCACCAATAAAATAAATTTGCAAAAATTGATGATCAGCGTCGAGGTATGGCAATAACGAACCAGCTTGATGATAAATCTGGCCCTGAATCTGTAACATGTATGCAATTTTAGGTAGATGTTGAATCAGAATTTTTAAAACTATCGAATACTTTATGTTGGCATTTTAAAACTAAAGTATTTACCTTAAACGTCGGCATTAAATTATCTGTAATAATTTTAGTAGCATCAAAAGAAGTCATTTGAAACGCCGAATTGTATTGTTGAATATGACTCAAAAAGTGCTTCGGCGTTTGAGATGTCCCAAAAATAAATGAATGCAATGGTTCGGGTGGAGTTTCTAATGCTGGCAATCTCGCTTTGCCATTAGCACAACACATGCCGGACGTTTCACCTGGAAAGTTAGCCGCATCACAATGTGGACATATTGTGTCCATCATTCCAATGTATCCGTACATACTATAATCAATCTGACTGTTGTAATTAAAAGCAGCACGCATCATTTCAGCCAAAACAGCACAACGTATTCGTGATCGCCGTGCAAGATTCAGTACAGGTACAGGGTCAACAGATCTATTTCGTGCATTACGTTCACGCTGCGACGCATTAGCTTGTGCGCGTTCATCTGCAGTCTGTGATCGTCTTAGTAATGCCACATCATTTGCATTACGCGTTCGCCGACCTATATTTGCTCGTCTGGCTCGTGGCAATTTTCCTTCATATAAAAAAGAATAAATCAAATTAAAAACAAATTGCTAGATTAATAGTGGTGTATCAGTATTTATACATGTGCGTATGGAAATATATATGACTGCATACGTCAATGTATATAAAAATGTCATTAAATAATTCACTTTTAAAACGACGTGCTTGCATCTGTTACAAAAGAATAAAACACCCCCATGCACACAATATGTTTACATACATGTAATTCAATTCAACAGTTCAAAACTTACCGTTTGTGTAAATGCGCTTGACAATTTAATTCAAGTAAAGCCTGTAAACGATATGAAACACCGACGGCTCGCTAAAAAACTGAGAAAAGTACACGCACACATATACATAGTACATTTGAACAATACAAGACTCACCGTTTGTATGAATGCACTCAACAATATGTTTAAAAACTTATCAGAAATTAATCTTTCTGTCAAAAATATCTCTGCAACTACAAACTCATACCTTCTTTAATTAGCCAATCAGAAAGATTAATTTCTGATCATCAGATTCATTTGATCTGATTTCAAGTCATCTGAGTTTCAACCTTCCTCCTCCAAAGTAAAACACCAAACCGTTTTCCTCTCTGGTTCTAAAATAACTTGGCAACTTTCAGAGATTCTTTAGAGAATAAAAAAAAATAATATTCAGAATTAATATTTTAATTTTTCATAAATCTTTCTTTAGTCTGGGTTGCACTTTAGTCACTTAGTTTTCTCAAATTTAGTTCCAACATAAAAATGCAAATCAGTAATCATTGATGCATGATTTCCAAGTTTCCACCTTATAGTTTGATACTGTACCTGTTGATCTGTTATTAAGTAAATTGGCAACCTACTATCATATCTTTGGCTTTCTTTGGCTTGGATGGGTGATTTTCTGTGAGTTCGTCATTACCGTGTCTTCTAATGGGACGTCTTCCACCACAATTTGTAAAAGTGATTAATTAAAAAATAAAAAAATTAATAAATAATAATAAATAAAAAAAAATATAATTAATAAATAAAATCAAAAGAAGCTGAAGTATCAAATAAAGAATATCCTTTTTGCTGTGGTAATGGAAAGTCTCTATCCGAAACGTCAGGTTATTATTTTGATTTTATTTATTAATTATAATTTTTAATTTCTATTAAATATTATTTATTTATTTATTTATTATTTAATTAATAACTTTTTTTGTATTCCAGGGTTATTGTGTCTCGTCCTTCTCTCATACACAGGGTTTTTATAATTAAAGTTCCATTTTGACATGGCCATGAAAATAAATACTGGACTAAAGCTATAATATTTTATAATGTTATACAAAAGGGCATGGGAGGTTCATACCCACCAGGGAAGTTCATACCCACCAGAGAAGTTCATACCCACCATGGGAAGTTCATACCCAAAAAAACATTAGTTCAAAAAATCACCACCTGCATGGAATGGTGCTCTATGCAATATTCGTATACGAAATTAGACACGAAGACATATTGAAGGTGTAACCTGCTTTCAGTAAATGGTGGAGGTCACATTGAACATGTAACTAATTTTAGTAACGATTAAGGACTTGTTAACCTGTGTCTTCGTATCTAATTTCGTATACGAATATTGCATAGAGCGCCATTCCATGCTGGTGGTGACCTTTTGACCTTTTTTTTTGATGGTTGTGAACTTCCCATGCCCTCTTATATAATATTACCAAGTATTATAGCTTTTGGTCCAGTATTTTTTATAAGGCCATGTCAAAATGGAACTTTAATTATAAAGACCCTGTACATCCGACCAGAATTTGTAGGAATTTATGGGTCCATTACTATTTAAACTTTGTGAATGACCTTCCCCAAACTTTTACTCTGCCCCTTGTTGTCATGTACGCGGATGATGTGGCTTGCCTTTTCGCATGTAAGCGAGTACACGATTTGTTCCTCCATTAAATATCTCATTTCAGTGGTTATATGATTGAAGTCATAAGAATTTTCTTGAAGTAAATGTGGATAAAACCAAGGTTATGTTTTTCTATCAGCAGAACAAGCGCGCGATATTTCTGATACTCCTTTATTTTACGGAAACCGCACAGGCTGTTAATACCTTCAGAAATTTGGGACTAACTTTATATTATACTCTATCCTGGGATCAGTATGTTAACTGCTTAGTGACTACACTTATCATTATACAGGAGGTTTTACCCAAATTATACTATTTACCACAATATTTATTTATTTATTTATTTACAAAAATTTGCATCCAACCAGGGATGAAGTATTTAAAATACAGAAATCACAAATTAATTTGATTCGTCATAAGATATTGATTATTAAATTGTTTAACATGCTAGTTATGATTTACTTACTTTTGATTTCTACAGTCCAACAAATTTATTCTTAATTGGTACGGTAAATTATTCCAAATCTCTATAGTACTAAATGGAAAAAACCTGCTAATTCTAGAGGTAATAATTAACGGAGGTATCAATTTGAATTTCTGAGTAGAACGTATCTCTGTGTCATCTTTTAACCATTCTACAATAGAATGGAATAGATGACAACTATCTTTCAAAGCTCTATAAATTTCTCTTAATCTTGAACTAGCTAATATAGTACCAAAAGTAGGGATATCGATCTCATAACAAATATGCGTAATAGAAGTAAATTTGGATAGCGATAATGCTATACTTATAAGTTCATTATATTTTATCTTAAGTCTAGCAACCAAAAATTTCGAAGACGATGACCATAAAATGATCCCAAATTCCAAATATATGATTCTTTTGATTTATTCTTGGATTTATTCGTACTTGTTTTATGGAATAATATCTTGGGGAGCTACTTTTGCATACATGATGATCTTGGTCGTTTTTCCTTCCAAACGTCGTGACCCATATTGTCTTCCACTATTCTTCTCTGTTTTTGGTCCTTCTAGCAGCTTCAGTAATGGTGAGACCTGTAAGAATAGTTATTCCATCCGTGAATCGAAGAGTTGGGTAGCCTCTTGATCTCTTGCCATTAATTTTGCCTTGAACAGTGATCTTCCTCAGGCCTTTCTGCCTGATTACGTGTCCGAAGTAATCAATAATGATTTCTGGTGCAATACCAAGTTCTTCCAGGATGGAAAAATTTGTATGTCTTGCAATCCATGAGATCCTGAGCATTCTTTTCCAACTGGTCATTTTGAATGCCTCAACGCACTTACGGTCTGCAGCATTCAGTGTCCACGTTTCAGATCCACATGTTCTGATTTAAAAAAGGCCTACATTAATCTCACTGTAGTGGATTTTGAAATATGATTTTTCCATCTTTTGTCAGCCTTCCTAATGCACTCTTTGCCATTCCTGTTCTTCTTGTAATTTCACCTGAGGAGCTTCCTTTGTTGGAGATTAATGAGCCCAGATATGTGTCTAACAGATTTAGCTTTGTAACTGTGATAAGCGAGGGTGATGAGCACTCTCAATTCACAATCAGAATTTGACAATTTGAAAAGGCTATTGAAATTGCAAGAGTGGTTTCTCCGCTCACTGTTAAATACCCAAAGCGGTCTCCAGTCTCCCACCACACTACTTTGTTAGGTGTTCTTACGGTGCACCAAATTTACCAGTTACAACTTGATTTCTGACGTATTGTCATGAATAAAAATGAGATAAACTAGATAGAGTGCACAGTGGAATAACTATTCATTGACATAAGGCGAAAATCAAAAAAACACAGAATATTTATTATGAATAAATAAATAAAATGTAAATTGCTAAGGTAAAGCTTATACCTAAAAATGATAATGCAACTTATTCACAACACAATTCTTGGAAAGAATTCTTTACATTAATAACGACTCATAAACACCGCTTTTAGAGGTTTAAATTAAATAATACATCAAGAGAACTTCGCTTCTCACAATTCACATCAAGCTTTCCAAAACTGATAATAGTAACTCTGACGTATATAGAAACAAACACAAAAATGAGCAGATATTCACTGATATTTAACACACCTCACTTAATGAGGCAATTACAGGAAAAGCACAAACTTAAATCTAAGCACTTATTAGAAGACACATACAAGTTGGGAAAAGGATAAAACTGTTGCTTCTTCTTTTCCACGCAAGCCTTCAAACATCGAAAAATACATTTGGCTCAAAATTGCATTTGAACTAATAAAGCACCACACTAAGGCTCTACGGAAATGAAAGTCACAATTCGGTAAGTATTTTTTTTAAGTCACTCTCCCGGCTGAAGTCCTACCACAGACGAGAATGTATTCTGACAAAATAGAGAATACAAAATGTCATGAAAAGGTAACGAGATTAAAGAAAGTTCTTCAGTATACCGTTCGTTGCTGAAGACAGGGTAGCACGAATTAAATTAGAAAAGAGAATGTCTTAATTCAATTGGGCAGGTACCCCTTCTACCGTCTTCTCCTTACAAAATCTACGTACGACGATAGGCCGCATGGCCACAAACCATGCACGGTAGCGGAAAAACGTAACTCATAATAACGGAGTTCCGGAAAAACAGATAATGCCTGACGGCCGCACAAACCTACGTGAAAATCTGCACCCACCAGGTAATTAACGCCAGTCCTGAGAGTCCACTGTCGTAGCTCGGGAAAAGGTACAGCTCCGGCTGATAGAAGAAACTCCGCAAAACTCCTGCCACATACTAACGTTGAGGACCTCGTTGTAGCGGAGTTCTCACCAGAAGCCACGCTCGTCGACGTACAAGGCTCGTCGCCCGTCGTAGACGCCGTCGTCGTCGCCCTTGCTTGGCCGTATTCCAGCTTGGTGCCCCACGATGCGAGCCCGCTCTCGTTCCTCGAAATTAGGTTAATCGGGCTCCTCGATTCCTCGTCTCGTGTGCTCCATACGGCTCCTCTCAAGCAACTCCCCCGATGTCGATCCCGTTCGTCATCTCTTCTCAAATCTTTGTCTCCGCTCTCATTCGTCCTCGCCTGCTGATGTTGCACCTGACGTTGAAGACGACAAGATTTGCGTCGCTTCTCTCTCCTACTCGACGCATAGATAACGCGAGAGGGAAAGCGCTTGATTCCGTCAATGAAATTTCTATTAGCAACGGAATTCCGTGACATCCTCGCCGCCTCCAACGGCAGCAATTCCTGCCTTTTGATATTGTTGACCCCATATCTGCGAGGTGGGGCCTCCGCCGAAATCATGTTAGTGCTGGGCTTGGTTTGGGAACACCCTTGCCTGTTGATGGTATTCAACTCGCCATGCTCCCCTCGGTGACTACGATGTTTGTCTTGGTTACTTCGGCCGATCCGTTCATCACCTCCAAGTCGGTTGGCCGCTGACGAAGCCACATTGCCGCTGGCTTTAGCTTGGAAATAACTTTGCCCATTGACGCCACTCCATTCAACGGCTTTTCTCCGGTGGCTCCGGATCTTGTTCTGGTTACCTCGCCACCTCCTTTCGCCCACAGTCTGCCTGATTCTGGAATTGTAAATGCACTGCTTATCCTGGGGATGAAAAGCATTTGATGAATCCATAACATGCTCAGACCTCCTGCAACCTTGTTCCTTTCTCCGAATACGAACTCCGGCTTGGATATTGCCTCCGCTGCCTCGGTTGTCATTTTGATGCTGCTTACCTCTCCCATGCTTCATTTGACGATTCTTGTTACTGATGGGATGACGCTGTCCATCCAAATGATGAATCTTCTGGTTCTTGATTGCCTTCTGTTGTGGCGCCTCCGTTTCTTGAGGTCGCCTCCTTTTCTTTGGTCTGGAACTCCTCCGTGCCTTTGACTTTGCCGAGAGACCTTGTATTGACTCCACGATCCTAGTTAAGATCACCTCTATACGGCTCAACGAATCAATCACGGCTTCCTGTATGCCCGCTACTCGCGGGGAGTTACTATTACTCTCTTTTGCAATAAATTGCGGCCATTTACCATTTATAGTAGGAAAAGAATGTTCCTTGTTATGTGTCACTTTAAGTGAACACTTATCCTTCTGACTTGTGGCGTCCTTGTTTTATACGCCTTCTTGTACTTAAAGTGTCAAACGTTATTTTCGTGGCAAAATACTCCTCTATAGGTCGTGTAGGGTAGCTATACATGAAAAATCCTTGAAGGGGGACCAGATCCTGGGATAATGCCACTTCCAACTTTTGTAAGGCTAGCGCGACGTCACTCGTCTTTTCCAACACTTCTTTAATGTTAAATTTCGATGGAGGACCAGGAAAACTGTCTTTTAACTCTTCTTGGCTAGCTTCTGCTATGCACATATCAAATAGTTCCTTTGATATCCGTCCATCTTTTACTAGATCCATGAGGGCTTTAATCTGGACGACTTCGGACTCGTTGCCGAGTCTCGTGATGCGATCGATACAGACCAGTTCCGACTCGTTGAATGTAAACTCGTAGCGGGGCTTGGGATAAATTTGGGTCGAAGTTGTTTCACTAGGCGAGCATCTTGACACCAACAACCTTTGACCCTCTTCCGCCTGTCATTGACTTGCTTCAAATCTAGATGAGTCTGAGTCATCGGCATTGTCCTTTGACGCCAGAAATATTGCTGGTTCTACTTCACAAGACCCTAGTTCATTAGGAATATTCCTACTCCTTCCTCTTAATTTATGTCTTTTTCATTTCCTTTTAATTTTATGCTTTGTGACGTAACAGTCCTCCTGATCCACAATGGTAATCGCTAACACTGGAATACTGTTTGGATAAATACCGGTGTTGAAGACCTCTTTCTCGGCCCATTTAACTGATGAGTTTCCTTCGTCGGGCTGTATCACGGATGCTGCGATGACCATGGCCTCTTCCAAATTCACTGGCCCTGATTCTTCGACACACTCTCTCAATAACTGTGAGAAAGATTCCAAATATACTGCAATCTTTTCTTCCTCTGATAGGTTGAGTATCGGCTTCGCCACCTTCCTGAAATGATTGTTGAAATCGTCAATCCTCTTATTTCTGAATGCTGCCTTTTTTAGTTGAGCAACACTAGCAGCCTTCCCCTTACTGGCCATAATTGCTGTAAGCTCTCCTGAGCGGACTGAACACACACACACAGTAAAACTTGAGTAGAAACGTCGCACCGCCTAATTCTGGCGCAAGCACATAATCACAAACAAAACCACTCAGATGACACTTTTGCTGGAAGAAAGGGAGAAAAACGAAGCACTTTTTGTTATTTTTTTTTAACTAACACAGCACCAAAAAAAAACACGTTTTGTCACTCCTATAATTTTTTTTAATTTCCAGCTTAAGACACCACCGTCTCACACCCTGAAAACACCACCAGATGGCTACGATGTAATCAAACGAAGCACGTCACTTACACTTTTTTTTTCCTAAACCGGAGAATCACAACCAGCAAAGAAACACACAAGCACCAAAAAGATTGAATAACGCCTAATCGAAGAGCACAATGACACCGGCACATACGTAACACAGCACTGAGAAACCCAGCACCAAAAAACACTAAACCAAATATTGTTGGTCAATGGAACGTACGTGCTCTGGTACCACGCACCACCTATGTCATGAATAAAAATGAGATAAACTAGATATAGTGCACAGTGGAATAACCATTCATTGACATAAGGCGAAAATCAAAAAAACACAGAATATTTATTATGAATAAATAAATAAAATGTAAATTGCTAAGGTAAAGCTTATACCTAAAAATGATAATGCAACTTATTCACAATACAATTCTTGGAATGAATTCTTTACATTAATAAAGACTCATAAACACCGCTTTTAGAGGTTTAAATTAAATAATACATCAAGAGAACTTCGTTTCTCACAATTCACATCAAGCTTTCCAAAATTGAAGATAGTAACTCTGACGTATATAGAAACAAACACAAAAATGCGCAGATAGTCACTGATATTTAACACACCTCACTTAATGAGGCAATTACAGGAAAAGCACAAACTTAAATCTAAGCACTTATTAGAAGACAATACAAGTTGGGAAAAGGATAAAACTGTTGCTTCTCCTTTTCCACGCAAGCCTTCAAACATCGAAAAATAAAAGCTTTATCATTTTTAGGTAAAAGCTTTACCTTAGCAATTTACATTTTATTTATTTATTCATAATAAATATTGTGTTTTTTTGATTTTCGCCTTATGTCAATGAATGGTTATTCCACTGTGCACTATATCTAGTTTATCTCATTTTTATTCATGACATAGGTGGTGCGTGGTACCAGAGCACGTACGTTCCATTGACCAACAATATTTGGTTTAGTGTTTTTTGGTGCTGGGTTTCTCAGTGCTGTGTTACGTATGTGCCGGTGTCACTGTGCTCTTCGATTAGGTGTTATTCAATCTTTTTGGTGCTTGTGTTGTTACTTTGCTGGTTGTGATTCTCCGGTTTAGGAAAAAAAAAAGTGTTAGTGACGTGCTTCGTTTGATTACATCGTAGCCATCTGGTGGTGTTTTCAGGGTGTGAGACGGTGGTGTCTTAAGCTGGAAATTAAAAAAAATTATAGGAGTGACAAAACGTGTTTTTTTTGGTGCTGTGTTAGTTAAAAAAAAATAACGAAAAGTGCTTCGTTTTTCTCCCTTTCTTCCAGCAAAAGTGTCATCTGAGTGGTTTTGTTTGTGATTATGTGCTTGCGCCAGAATTAGGCGGTGCGACGTTTCTACTCAAGTTTTACTGTGTGTGTGTGTTCAGTCCGCTCAGGAGAGCTTACAGCAATTATGGCCAGTAAGGGGAAGGCTGCTAGTGTTGCTCAACTAAAAAAGGCAGCATTCAGAAATAAGAGGATTGACGATTTCAACAATCATTTCAGGAAGGTGGCGAAGCCGATACTCAACCTATCAGAGGAAGAAAAGATTGCAGTATATTTGGAATCTTTCTCACAGTTATTGAGAGAGTGTGTCGATTATCAAATTTATCCCGAGCCCCGCTACGAGTTTACATTCAACGAGTCGGAACTGGTCTGTATCGATCGCATCACGAGACTCGGCAACGAGTCCGAAGTCGTCCAGATTAAAGCCCTCATGGATCTAGTAAAAGATGGACGGATATCAAAGGAACTATTTGATATGTGCATAGCAGAAGCTAGCCAAGAAGAGTTAAAAGACAGTTTTCCTGGTCCTCCATCGAAATTTAACATTAAAGAAGTGTTGGAAAGGACTAGTGACGTCGCACTAGCCTTACAAAAGTTGGAAGTGGCATTATCCCAGGATCTGGTCCCCCTTCAAGGATTATTCATGTATAGCTACCCTATACGACCTATAGAGGAGTATTTTGCCACGAAAATAACGTTTGACACTTTAAGTACAAGAAGGCGTATAAAACAAGGACGCCACAAGTCAGAAGGATAAGTGTTCACCTAAAGTGACACATAACAAGGAACATTCTTTTCCTACTATAAATGGTAAATGGCCGCAATTTATTATTAAAGGCTCTACGGAAATGAAAGTGACAATTCGGTAAGTATTTTTTTTAAGTCACTCTCCCGGCTGAAGTCCTACCACAGACGAGAATGTATTCTGACAAAATAGAGAATACAAATTGTCATGAAAAGGTAACGAGATTAAAGAAAGTTCCTCTGTATACCGTTCGTTGCTGAAGACAGGGTAGCACGAATTAAATTAGAAAAGAGAATGTCTTAATTCAATTGAGCAGGTACCCCTTGTACCGTCTTCTCCTTACAAAAATAAATCCCATGTCGTGCCAAACGTACGAAGATAGGCCGCATGGCCACAAACCATGCACGGTAGCGGAAAAACGTAACTCGTAATAACGGAGTTCCGGAAAAACAGATAATGCCTGACGGCCGCACAAACCTACGTGAAAATCTGCACTCACCAGGTAATTAACGCCAGTCCTGAGAGTCCACTGTCGTAGCTCGGGAAAAGGTACAGCTCCGGCTGATAGAAGAAACTCCGCAAAACTCCTGCCACGTACTAACGTTGAGGACCTCGTTGTAGCGGAGTTCTCACCAGACGCCACGCTCGTCGACGTACAAGGCTCGTCGCCCCTTGGAGACGCCGTCGTCGTCGCCCTTGCTTGGCCGTATTCCTGCCTGACAAAACTCCTGCCACGTACTCTCGTTGGGGACTTCGTTGTAGCGGAGTTCTCGCTAGATGCCACGCTCGCCGACGTACAAGGCTCGTCGCCCGTCGTAGACGCCGTCGTCGTCGCCCTTGCTTGGCCGTATTCCAGCTTGGTGCTCCACGATGCGAGCCCGCTCTCGCTCCTCGAAATTAGGTTAATCGGGCTCCTCGATTCCTCGTCTCGTGTGCTCCATACGGCTCCTCTCAAGCAACTCCCCCGATGTCGATCCCGTTCGTCATCTCTTCTCAAATCTTTGTCTCCGCTCTCATTCGTCCTCGTCTGCTGACGTTGCACCTGACGTTGAAGACGACGAGATTTACGTCGCTTCTCTCTCCTACTCGACGCATAGAAAACGCGAGAGGGAAAGCGCTTGATTCCGTCACTGGAATTCCTATTAGCAACGGAATTCCGTGACACGTATGCAAATCCGTCAATCTTTTTCTTTGGACCCCAGTCCCTTTCGACATTCATTTAAATAATGATAGGCACACATACTTGACCACACAAGTGGGTGATATATATTTGCCTCGATCGCGTTCCAATTATCAGAGCAATTGTTTATCCATTGCCAGCGTTAAAGTATGGGCGTGCATTCCTAAGGGAAATCGGACTCTGGACCCTTTTTGCACTTTTAGGAAAGCCGTAATAAGATCTATTCTACGTCCTCTGGGGCAAATTTCTAATAAGTTGTGAATCAATTTCTTTATCAAAGTTTATGATGCACACTTTTTTGGATTTCTAACATCGTCTTTCTATTTATATATACCTCACTTTGAGTTTGCTGGTCTTGATACTAGATGTTTAGTGTGCAGCAGTATATAAGATATGTATAAAAGACAGTTTCAAAAGTTTAGAAACCTCTTCACATGTGATATTTTTTTCACAAAACTGAAAAAAGTGATGAGAAAATGAAAGACAGCTCTGTATAGAGCAACATTTTCTCTTTAATATGACAAATAAGATTAATGCTTGGTACAAACAATTTTGAATATCGTGCCACTGAAATGACCCCCTCTCTTTTCAAAAGTTTAGAAACATTCACTTGGCATTTCAGAAGTTTAGAAACACGAGCAGAAAAACGGTAAAATAACAAACCAAAAATTAAATTTATTAACAAAAGGTAATATGAACACTTGAACTGTGACACAAAAATTAATCAATATTTAGTGGGATATCTTTTGATCTAATGAGGGCCCTGCAACTTGCTGGCATGCTCATCGCTATTTATCCACAAAAGGAGGCAGGGATTTTTCCCACAATGCCTCATAGCTGATTTCAGTCCCTGAAAGTTCACTGGCTTTTTCCCCTGAAGCTTCTTCGTGTGCATCCGGAAATTTTCGATCGGATTTAGGTCTATTTTTCCTGCCCTGTTCTCCACGAGTGTAATGTTGTTTTTTTGAAACTATGCCTTTATTGATGAGCTTTATGGCAGCTGTTATTGTCTTTCTGTAACACAAGTTTCATTTCTTCATTTTCTTGTTTAAAATTTTACTGAGTCAGGATGAAAAAATTTTGCAAAACTTGTTCATTACCAGTTCCACTGATGATAAACATCTCCCTTACTCCAGATGTTGTGAAGTATCCGCACATGATAGCCTTTTTAAGAAATATTGTAGTGGATCTCAAGCAGTTTTGGTTGTATTCTTCCATCTTGGAATGATATACACAGCATCCTTGGCCTCTAACACCGAGACAAAAGGAGTTTTCATCAGTCCATATGAATTTCAGTCATCAGGGAGCCAACCCTCATGTTATCTCGTACACTTAAGTCATTCATTGTGTTATTTTCAATTTAAATGATGGGTATTTTTTGGAACACGCGCATGGTAGTCAAATTCAGTTAATCTTAATCAAGGTGTGATTTTTGGTATCTTCTATCAAGGATTTTTGGACCAAAGCACACTGAAGACTGATGCCGAGGCAAGCCTGTAGTTTTTCATAACAGGTCTCACTCTCTCAATTCACATTTGTTGGTATTGCGCAGCCACCTAGTTCGATGATTTGCACTCAAACAGTCTTATTTTCTTCTGTTTCCGGTTTCAGACACTTGAAACATATGATTTTGAATACAGCAGTCATTATACTATTTCATAAATGGTCTTTCCTGACTCTTTAAGCCCAACAATGGTTTTCATGTCCTATTGGTTAACAGTGTTGCTTTACCCATTGTGGAATACTGCTTAATAAGTGAAAGTCTACTTTAAACAAAAATTCGTTAATTTTAATTGGCAAATTAGGTGATGTTTCTAAACTTTTGAAACGAGAGGGGGTAATTTCAATGGCACGATATTCAACCTCAACTGTACCAAATATTAATCCTATACATGTCATATTAAAGAGAAAATGTTGAAGATGTTTTGCATATTTACATAACTTTGATCAATTTTGTTAAAAAAAAATATATGTGGTACACCGTTTGTTTGTAGTAACGTAGGCTTTTATATTTTATTTTTATTTAAACAGAGAGTTATTGTTTGATTTTGGGCACTTGATTTTTTTTAATTTATTTTTTGTGCCTGTTTCTTTGTTTTATTGGCCATTTTGAATTGCTTTGTTTGTATTAATTTTACTAATTTGAATTACTTAATTTCTATTAACCCGATTTTTTAATTTTCTATTGATATCATTTACACCCTTTGGGCCTCACTTGTTGGTCTTAGAAAGTACTTGACCCTAGTGGGTATTGTTGTATTGAAATTTAAAAATAAAATAAAATAAAAAAATAGATAAAATAATTTATTTGTTATCAATAAATAAATGAGATTATTTCTCTATTAAATAATTTATTAAATCATTTTGAAATATGTGTAACATTTTCTATTTTGTTTTATTGCTAAGAGTTCCATTATTCAATTGAAATATTGTAATTCTTAAATTACTACCCAAGCTCGTTAAAATATGAACTGGGTAGATAAATCCGTAATTTTGAGGCCGTCCATCCCTGCGGCATTAATGTTGACTCTGAAACTTGACTACCTCGCAAAGGCGGTGCAGTAGGGTTGGGAGCTTGGGCAGCGAACTGACACTTCACACCGTGATTGAGGAGAGACAAAAATAAACTTTAATCTTCAAAAAATAGTAATTCTACATGACAATTATGAATTACATGATGGGCCCATTCATCTTCATTAAGAAATACTGTAAGGTTGCAGTATTTTATAAACATTTATTAAAATAATATATAGATATGAGGAGATATGGAAATTATGCATCAAGAATTATATATGCATTTGCATTAAGTTGGAACTAAATTTGAGAAAAGTAAATGACTAAAGTGCAACCCAGACTAAAGAAAGATTTATAAAGATTAAAATATTATTTGTGAAATTATTTTTTTTATTCTATAAAGAATCTCTGAAAGTTGCCAAGTCATTTTAGAACCAGAAGGAAACAGGTTCACTTTGGAGGAGGAAGGTTGAAACTCGGATGACTTGAAATCAGATCAAATGAATCTGATGATCTGAAATTAATCTTTCTTATTGGCTATTGAAAGAAGGCATGGTTTTGTGGTTGCATAAATATTTTTGACAGAAAATCAGTAAAGGTACAGTTTCCAACTAAGTCAGGCGTTGTTCTACTCATGTGATTATGACTAGGCCTTCATTTTGTGAATAGTTGCTGTTCATAGTGAAAAATCCAAAATGCTTTATTTAAAATTTTGTTTCTTTTATATGCATTAAATGGACACTATTTTTTTGGTTCGAAACCCGAAGACTTTTTTGATGAGAGGTTAAAGTGGAGAACCCACTTAAAAATTTATCTAAAGTCCCATAGAATGCAGTTGGTATCTTCCCTTGTGTTTGCAACCACATCCTGAGGCCCGGGCATGAAGATATAATGAACACCATTACCAGACCAGGAACGAAGAAGGGAGACCCAAGAACCTATTACTTCGGAGACTAGCCACGGACAGCCTAGCAGAGTTGAGCAGTCGATAAGATAAGTTGCTAATGAATTCCATAAGTTGCATACACTCATTAGTAGGTACACACATTTGTTTGTTACACATAATTGTTTTAGTAGATTGATTGATACACATATTTCATCTAAATTTTATGTATATTTGGAATCATTTGTTTACATCTAATTATATTTGGGAGATTAAAATTGACATATATATTAAAGCTAGAAATCTTCTACCAACTTATGAAAAAATATTTACCTTAGGATATTCTTAGAATCTGATTTATGTGGTAACATGTTGAACTGAAGTAGACAAGTATCTAAATTCTCATTTTTAAATTGTCACCAGAACAATAAGATTCTTTTTCTACTGTATTATATGATTACTTAAGGTTGTTTAGAACCTTTTGATAGTATTTTGAAGGTAAAAAGAGCTGTATAAAATAAGTCTTAAGTATTAGAAAGAGTTGCTATAAAATCAGCATTGGTTATCTGATTAAATTGAATAATTGGACTAAATGTTGACCTTAACAGTTACTATAAGAATCAGTTGGTTATACAAAATTATTCGGAAAATAGAGAAATATTACAATTTCAGTGTTATTGAAGAGTATTAATCAGAATATATTATACCTTAAATATTATCATTCTTTCATACTAAATTGATTCATGCACCCAAATAGACAACATTATCTATTTAACTCTTTAATTCACTTATTTACACCATTTTTTATTGTTATTTTTTCCTTTTCCTTGTTAATAAATATATTTTTGTTAATATCACAATTTGGCGATATTTAATGGTTTATTTAATCACACAAGTTTGCTTCTACTGGCCGGACTTGTGTTGGATGTTTAAGTTATGTTTAAGTTATGTAAGAGGGTCAACCCACTTGAATCTAAATTATTAATAATTAGTATTTTTTCACTTTAGAACCTCATTCCAAGTTCTAAATTAACTATTTGATATTACTGACCCTAGAAAACCCTTACAGTACGACTTTTTACATAGAACACTACTGTAACTACAAACTCTTTTATATTTTGGAATTATCTTGGTCAAAAAAAGAAAACATAAACATGCCTAATTCCACAAGAATTTACAATTCCAAGGCACTGATCTGGTATTAGAATGACTCAAAAAGGCCACGTCTCTGGCACACAAGAGATTGCATGCGACTCGCATCATCCATGTTTGTGTAACCTACCCAATCCTTATTTGGTGTGGGATGAGCGAGCAGGTGATACTCGCAACAAAATGGTCATGGTAATGAGCGATGCTTGGAACGCGCTGTGTGGTCATTTTCTAGGGCATAAACGAGGAGGACCACTGGAATCCCCTTTGTCTCACCCTATCGCACACCTGGACCTCAAGACCGAATGCACTTTTTTTCTGCGTGAAAATGTCTCATTCCCACGGTAAAATTCCAAAAAGGCTTCACGAAGTGGTAGTTTAACTTGCCAGCAGATGGCACTGCGTGTATTTAAATTCGTACAGCTACTATATAAAAATCATCATGACCGATTGCCCGACACCCCACGTTTCGATTCTCCCACGTCCATCAAGGGACCGGTTGTTACAGCCCACATATAATGGATTCAAGGATTACAGCCATTCACTGTTTACTGTCACTCTCTGACACCATAGCAGATGGCACGGATTCGAACGTTCTCGTCAGCCAACTATTTTATGGGTGCCACTAACAAATGGAACATTTTTTGCTCCCACGCAGCAAATGCGATATTATTCGTGAATTCCTAGTGAGGGTGGGAACCTTGGCTCCACGATCTCCCAGAAGAGATTAGACAAAATTACTCACCGCACTGCAGTTCTCATCATCCAAAAAGAGTTGATTCAATCACCTAAAGATATCTTCAACATATGCAAAATCATTGGCACGATAGCGAACTAACTTGCAATACTCGATGTTTTGCCAATCCACTCGACTCAATGATGGCACCAGTATATAGACTTCCAATCATCGATAAAATTACTAAACTTCTATGAACGAAATAAATTCATCAGCAAAAAGGAATGTTGACAACAAAATTATCCGTAAGGCAGTTGTTCAAGGATGCAGTTCGAGAGAAATCAGATGAGTTTTAAATATTATACTATTACAGCTCATGAGGCCGGATGCAAAGAAACGACAGCTGCATTCCTTAAAGGCTAGTCGCCACAAGTCATGCTAGCCCTCATCACTGAATATTCTCGATCCAACTGAAAAAAGAACGAATGCTCACAAGTGAAAAACTAAAAATTATTTATTTCAAACAATAAGAAAAACTTTTAAGCAGACAACAATAAAAAACGCGGTGCTGGGCGTTGAACAAAGCGCATTACTGATGCCAGCTACCCTCTCGGAATCTTGCTGAGAAAAAACGCTAACACTGGACCAGTATAAACTGAAACAGCCGCGTCGCCGGCTAAATCACCGCACACTGTTGCGAAAACAACAACAACAATTATTATAACTGAAATCACTTATGACAGCTAAAAGATGCTAAATTACACAAAACATTAAGGCAATTCTGCTTAAATTAATCAGCAGTAAAAATAAGACAAAACAAAAGTAATTCACTTAGGCCAGGTCTAACTCAAAATACAACCTGCTGCTAACAGATACCTCACTTTCTTTTTAGCCAGACCATACTGACATTAATTGGAACGGTGATCCCCCCCCCCCCACAATCTGGTTTAATATAAAAAGATGTTTGGAGGGGGAGGAGAGAGGGTAAAGTTCTTATAATTTTTAGGTTGAAAGGGTTGCCCAATAACTACTTCTCCTTCCAAGTTTCCTTCCTCATCCATCGAATTGAGAAAGAAATGAAAATTGCTGTCTTAAAATATTGAAGTTATAATACAGGAAAGCAAAATTCTTACAAAAATATAAATAAATTAAAGAAAAATATATACAAAACAAAATAATTATAGATAAAATATACAAATAACACAAAAGAAATTCTAATAACAAAAATACATAAAATATAATAAAAATCAAAAAATTCACAAATTTATCTTCATCATCACTTTTTTAAATTAATATAAGAAAAACTATTACATCAAAAACATTTCTTTAGTTACATGTTTCTCTCTGTTTTTGAAATGATTTCTAAAATCCTGTACAAATTTCATATGTTTAGTATGTTGAGTTTTTAGTCCTTTTAATCCTATGGGGAATGGTGGAGGTAGATGGAAAAGCCAAAATTTAGCGGGTACCAAATAGTTATATCAGGTATTGCTT
Organism: Rhysida immarginata; assembly: GCA_023313115.1. Classification (NCBI taxonomy): domain Eukaryota; kingdom Metazoa; phylum Arthropoda; class Chilopoda; order Scolopendromorpha; family Scolopendridae; genus Rhysida; species Rhysida immarginata. Next base: position 354,076 of record JAHWFO010092009.1, read on the forward strand.
TTGAGGGTGAAATAGTTATATCAAACCTTTCAACCTGAAAACAAAAAGGACTCTATCCCCTGTCCTCCACTCCAATCATCTTACAATATAAGATTGAAGCTGAATTTTGTGTCACTTTATTTTTATTCTGTAATTTATTTTATCTGTATTTTTTATGTTATAACTTCAAAATTTTAAGACAGTCATTTTAATTCTCTTATTAGTTTGTTGGTTGAGAAGGAAACCTGTTATAAACCTGGAGGGGAAGTAGTTACATCAAGCTAAAAATGAAATGAACTCTAGCCTCTGTGCTCCCTCCTGCAACTGCCTTTTTATATTAACCAGATTGTAGGGGAGTGTTCACCGTGATAATTAATGTCAAATTACAGATTTAACTACCCAATTCTCATTTTAACAAGCTTGGGTAGTAATTTACGAATTACGGTATTTGTAATTGAATAATGCAACTCTTAGCAATAAAACAAAATATAAAATACTATACAGATAACTGAATGATTTGATAAGTTATTTAATAAAGAAATAATCTGATTTTTTATAAGCTAGTAAATCTTTAATAAATAAAATGAATGTCATAAAAAGTGATTTCGACATAAAATGAATGAAGAAATTTCTAGCCACCACTGAATTGTCGTTAACCAAACTATCATCAACCGAATTGTTTTCCACCGAACTGTTATCCACTGAATTGTCATCCACCGAATTGTTGTAGACCCAGAGAAGATTAAGCTTTTGACCACCCTCACAAAGAAGGGGACGAAATTGTATCAACAGGTTTAATCTGTCGTGCTGTAATCTCAGTATGTGTACTTTACGTTATTTTCCTCCAACCTATTATTGTGTTGATCCTTTTGATTTGTTTCTTCAATTTCTTAAATAATTTTATACTCAAAACATATTTGCTTGTAAAGAAATAGCTCTTCATTTTATTCACTGCCTTGTTGGACTCTGTTTTCTTTATATTCAAGTATCTCTTTCAATAGAAGCACTTACTAAAATATCACAATTGCCAATGCGGAATTATATTTAAAGAGATGGGCCCCTCTAAATTCGATCCCTATAACTCTCATCCCATTGGGAAAATTGAAACCAATCTAAATATTGAAGTAACACATACCCGAATTTCAATCTTCTACATCAAAAATGTAGAATATGTAAAGGGGTGATACAGATGGACATGGTAAAACCAATAAGTGCGGTTGCACCATTCTATAGCTACTTTTCCTTTACATATTTAAACATAAATTCACTCTGCATACACTCATTCAATAAAAGTCAAGGAACACCTGCATAATAACGTGTTGGGCCCGCTCTGAACCGGAAAACGGTGGCAACCTATCATGGAAGAAAGTCAGTGGCAACCCATCAGTGGAGGCCATATCATTGTTGCGAAGTCGGTAACATGTTCCTTGAGCCACTGTCGTGTCACAAGGGCTGTGTGTGGAGGTGCATTGTCTTGCTGGAAAATGCCGTCGCCCACGGGGTACATGGGTGCAGGTGATCCCCAAGCAGATCGACATAGGACGTAGCATGCAGAGTGGATGTCAGATGCAACAATGGACCCATTGCATGTCACGAGAAAACACCCAGACTCTTATGGAGCCTCCACCTCCCTGAGTGGTCTCCTCCTGACAAACGGGGTCCATGGCTTCGTGGCCTGCGCCAGACACGGACACAACCATCGGCCTCATACAGCTGAAACCGTACCTCGTGGACCAGACAACCCTTTGCCAGTCATCAATGGCCTTATGTCGATGTTGGTTGGCCCAGGCTAGGCATTGCCGATTATGTGCAGCTATCAAGAGTGGCACCTGTCGTGGCCTCCTGCTCTCAAATCCTGCAACAGCCAAGGTTTGCAGAATTGTCATCACGGACACAGTTGCGAGATGTCCCTGGTTGTACCGCATGGTGGTTTGGCCTGCTGTCGCCATTCAGTCAGCAGTTGCAAGCCAGGTGGCCTGGCGAACACCTCTGGTATCAATGAGGCGTCGACGGCCCATCTGCTGTCTAACTTGGGTTGTAACCCCTCGTTGGGTTTACTGTCTATAGATCCTTGCAACAGATGTCCAGGAAAATTGCAGGGTGTTGACTACATCTGATATTGAGGCATCTATTCGTCTGGCACCAACAATAATCCCCCGGATGCGGATATGCGGATAAGCCTCGACATACTGTCATTTCTGCAGCTAGTTTTGGTTACAATGATTGGGTGATATTGTGACGTTCCAGGGTAGCTGGAGGGAGTTAGGTATGTTACAGTTAGGCAGGGAAGGGCGTTAAGAGTGATTGCCTTGTGCTAGTTTGTGTTAGATGTAGTACAGAGTGACTAAGCTAGTAAACGGAAATTCTTGAGTATTTTATAACTTGTTGGTAAAGATTTATTGAGAACTTACTTGTTAGTCTTTTATTTGCGCCTATCATATTGTAGTTTTATTTTTGATCGTTCAATTGTTGTTTGGACTCAGAAAGTTTCGTGTGTATGCTTTGTTGGTGGCTGTGATTTTTAGCATGTGTGAATGTTTTTGGCTGTTGCTCGTGTTTAGTGTTTGTTGTTGTTGGCTTTAGGCATTCCAGAGTCGGCCTCTGAGCGCTGTGGACGCGAGTATGGAGTATCATACTTTTTCGAACACAGTGAGCAGAGGTTCGAGCTGGGGTGAAGGTCGCTCGTTTTTGAAAATTAGAATGTAATTCCTGTGCAGTTAGTGCATTTAATTTGTGTTTGTTAGAATAATTCTGGTTTAAATAAGTTTTTAATAGTTCGTTTATTTGCGAGAGCCGGCGGTGCGAACATGGAAAAAAGCGAGATTGGAGCTTAGCGATGTCGGGTGCCGCTAGGATGGGATGCAACGTCTTCGAACGATGGTAAAAAGATAGCGAGGAATCAAATGCTCAAACTGCGTGTGAAGTGGAAATGTACGAAGTGTCTGAATACTGGGTGAGTCGTGTCTGTACTAATTGGTTTGTTCGGCGTAGAAAGCCACGGTTGGTGCGAATATTAAGATGGTTCTTCTTTGGCATGATTTCGGCCCACCCCTACCGGAACTCACGTGATGTCAAAGATTTAATCCCCGTCTTCCGTTTGACTTTTGTAACGTTTTAGAATAAAAAACTTATAGATAAACTTGCCTGATAAGCACTGTAATGGCTTTGTAGTCATTGTATGAAGATGTTGTCGCCATGGAGCATAAAGTTTAGCGTATTAGTGATTAACTTGTCTGGATATGAAAACATACTTAATTGTACTGAGCGGATAGCCATTGAATTGAAGTATTAAGGGGGGGGGGGGAGCTTCACGCGCGAGCACAGTGTGCGCACCGTGCAGGATAAAATCACGTGTTGCCAGAATAAACACTGTAGTGCTCGCGGAGCTCACCAGTGGCAAGCAAGTTTAAATGCTCGCTCCCACTAAACGGGGTTTTGGTGCCTCTTCCCTATTCTCAATTAAAAGAGGTGCACTGCATGATCACGTGCAAAAATCATTTTTTTGATACTTGGGGTGGTGAAGCAGCATAAGAAATAACTTAAATTGCTGAGTGGGACCCCACCCCCCTTTGGTTCATAGGCATACTGTCTCAGATTAAATTTTGCGAATATACTTCTATTGTATTTGCAGATTTAAGTTTATATGTTTTGATGGGGCCCCGATTTAGTTATTGTAAGTGATTTTTGGTTAAACATAACATGATGTACATTGTTTATGTGTCGAATGAGAATAAAAGAACTTGATTTTGTTATACCACCTAGCCTCCCGTAGTCTTCATTTTCTGGTCCCGAACCCTTGATCGCCCCACTCTCCAGCGTGTTTTTATAACTTTTGTGCACATGTACATTACCTGGAGGGTGGGGCTGTCACAATATCAAGCAGTCCTGTTCACCTGCATTCCGAGAATGGAAGCAGCGGGATCTGTATCATTACAGACAGGGAACCTGATTGGAGGGGTGTTCCATAACTTTTGGTGAGAGAGTGTATTTCTAAGGAATTATTTTTATGTGTGTACAAAAAATATTTGTGATCTTATGCAGAAATGTTTTTTAAAATTTAGCTCTCTTTTATTCTATAGATGGATTTAGAAACATTTCAAATTGCCTTACAATATCAACTAAAATAGATGCAAGATCTACTAGTCTTATTTCTTTTGCATTAAGTTCAAGTTTTTGGACCTCTTCTGAGAGTGATTTTGATTTTACAAAAGCTTACTCTGATGATGGTAATGATTGCTTTCGATATAAACATGGCAAACAATTATTAGGAATGCTTTCATCTGCAGGTAAATAAAATTTTTAATATCAATTATATTTCATGAATAATAACTGAATTTTTATATGTACACACTCACCAAACTAATCATTTCAGTAATACATGATATACACTCGTGTATAATCGGCATCTAAGTTTTTACTTAATACTTGACAACTTTCCCGATTATAATACGCATCCATGTTTATACGCAATTTATATACCTAATATACCAATTCAGCAGCTGGCAGTGCTCCATCATAGCTTCTGAGCTTTTAAACCTGCGTCAGGTTTAACCAGACGGTTTTTTGAGCAGCTTGTCTCTATGGATGAATGTTTTGTTCATCTTCCAATTCAGGAACCTTATGATGGCTCGCATCTCCATTTTTCGACAGGCTGTGTCATATTGCATTCGACGTTCTGGCGGCGTTTTACAGTACTGCACCAAACGCCACTTTGTATCCTCCAGTACTTATGCGATGTTGCTTCTCAGTGGCACCAAACATATTCAAAAGCAATCGTTCTTTCATGTTGATTGTAATGACTTTATGGCTTGCCCTTGTATTGTTAGAGAATTATTTTTTATTTGCTTGTAGATGACTTTCAGCAATCATGTGACTATGATAGTCTGACATGACTCTACACGTTCACTAACTTTTGATGGACTGATTGATGGACTGCTGCCTTACAAATCATTTCCAAGACGAAAAAAAGTGTGTATTTTTACACAATTAAGAATTCTGAATAAATTCATATGCATACAAGGGGCATATAAATAAAGATGAGGGTACCTCATCATTGATTGATAAAAACAGAAAATTTAGCTGATGGTCGAGAAAAATACCGGCATGCATGACTGATAAAAGATTTATGCCCCTAATTTAAAGAAAGTGATCAGAATAGCAAGCGAAAGTTGGAGCTTCACTTTAGCATGCTTGCTGATAATGTGACAATGGCTCTCAATTAAAAATATCTTTTTAAAAGTTTCAACGATGATGGAAACATTATTTAGTTTATTATTGTACTTTTAGAAATTAATATGATAGTTTTATATGCTTTTAAGTGTGGCAAATTCATTATTTCTTTAAATTGCCTAGTTGTATCCTGGTGCTCTCTGCATGGAGGACTAAAGGGTAAAAAAATTCCAGGCATTCTTCTCAAAATATTTACTGATTTTTTTAAATATTTTTTTTCACAAATAATCAAAATTGAGTAGCTTAAAGATGTCAAATAAATGGAATAAAAATGTTAATAGAACATAAAAATTTACAAATTAAATTTGAAAACTGAAATCCAGATACCCTATGATAGGGATGAGGGTTAAACAATTGTCAACAGGCAGTTCTTTCGAACCACCATATCAGCATTGCACATCTTTAATTTTCCAACCAAATCTCACTTCGAGAACTCGGTTGTTAGGACTATTAAGGTAAGGAATTGGAAATTTAGAGAGATTATAGAAAAAGTTAGTTCCTATATGCTGCCAAATTTTGAAAAGTTTCCGAAAATATAAGTGCTGTTTAGAACAGATATCCGTTTGAAGGTCGTAATGACAGATGGCGTGGAACCGAAAATCCGCCTAAAGTATGATTCAATTTAAGCTGACACCATTGGGACAATTAGCGACCTCATAACCTGAGAATGCCTTCCTGTATTCCTACTGCATCTTTTGCTATTCCAGCTGCCATCTTTTAAAACTTATTTCCTATAAAGCATTATAGTTATTAATGTGAAAAACAGACTATGTTGTTTATTATCTGCATGAAATATCAGAGAAAATGTGCTTGCAGGGAAACTGGAAAGCTGGAAAATGGATAGATGTGTAGGAATATGGGAAACCATTCTCAGATGATGCGGTCACTAACTCTCCCAATGCTGTCATCTTAAACTGAATCTAACTTTAGTGACAAACAGTGGCATAAATAAATATTGTGTAGGTTCATCTGCAATAAATAATTTATGTGAAACAGAATTCATTTAATTATAATTACAATAAAAGTATTTTAATCTGGCACCTACAGGAACAGATTGCTTCCAAATGACAGAAAGTGCCGAAATACCGGACATTTGGGAAAAATGTAGGTAGTATAAAATTTGTTTGGGAAAAATCCGGACATTTTGATGAGAAAGAATTGTGAAACAAATATCAATATATTGAAAAAATATTTATTCATTATTATTAATAATAGGCATGACCTAAAAATAAGTACCGTTGTGGAAAAGCACATACATATAAAATCATTTGTTTTCAAAACAAAATTTATCATAAATATAGGAGCATTTCTTAATCTCTTTTTCTACAATGTTGCCACCGTGGTTCAGACATTTGTCATAGCAGAAACCAAATTTTCTATGCCCTCTTCATAAAAAGATGCCACCAATGAAGACAGCCACTGCTGAACACCGTTATGCAAAACTGTTTTTGAAATTTGTGGAACCTCATTACAAAGCATTCTTATTGTGAACCGTCTGTTTTCACGAAATTTCTCATTCACTTTTTCAGCCAAACATCATTGACAACAGAAGGCCACCCATCATGTACTTCACCATGAGCATTAGTTCGCCCGTCATTGAACTGTCTAATCCACTTTCTCACCATTGCATCAGTCATTACATTTTCCCCATAAATCTCACAATTTAACGATGAATTTCAGCTGGCTTAACATATTTGCGCTTAAAAACCATATTACAGAACGCACTTCACAGTCCGCGGGCTCGGAAATTGTCGTAAACCATTTCAGTGATCACTAACAAATGTAAACGCATCACAATTCGGCTGTAATGGTGTCAGTCCAAAGATAATGAACCAGGTAGACGAGTGTACATGCTCGGAACTGCGACACTAGTGCTGCGGTGGCAGTGGAATGAAATGGTTTATTTAAACAAGCCTCCTATGTTTAATTAATCATGCATTGTTTTTTTAACGTAATTTTACTACTTTTCACCTTCATAGAGTATTGCTAATTAAAGAAACTAAATCAAGGAATTTAGGGTAAATGGAGGCCTAATTTAGCCATTATCGTGAATAACATTTGAATTATCAACGCAGGAATAAGATTTTGCTTAGGATCCGAATGGATGTTACTAAAAGGTGATGCCACAACTAATCATGAAGCATTCATGACATGACAAATGGATGTAGTGCGAATACTCAAATGATGGTTAAATCATGGTTATCTCCTTCTTCCATGGGTTAAATTATAGTGGCTAGAAAGGGTAGTGTGGCAACCACTAACTCTCACAATGCTAAGCAAATGGTCCCGAGAATGATGCACACGGCGATGGCGCTGCCGTCACTAGACACGCTACCAACACGTAAATAATACGGGCCAATACAGAGAGTGTGCATAGAAAATAGGGAAATAAGTAAATTATTAATAAAAAATTACTAGCGCTCTCTCTTTCGGTATGTGTGGTAACATTGACTAACTCAAAAGTGATCTGTTTGAACAATATTTCGCTAATTTACATTGAATAGATAAAATTATTCAAAACAATATCAACAGCATCGTTAAAGTAAATAATACCTATTTGCTAAATTAAATAAAAGGAAATTAATTTTATCTTATTATATTTTCAGTTATTTTCAGTATTTCAATGTACAAACTTATTGGAATAATTATTTCGTGGTGGGTAAACTCAAACAGGCAATTTACTTTTCTAAAGTTGAATCTATCTACCTATCTATATAAATACAGAGAAGTGTTTGTTTGATTGTTTCTTTCTTATATAAATCAACATTTTTATTTCGAACATGAAAGCATTTTGGCACACTTGGTCTTCAAATCAAGAGGAAGGTCACTGTCTACCTCAGATTTTGAAAAAGTAATAATTAACGATTATAAATCGATAATCATGATGATAGCAGGGCATACTAATAAGAAGCATCTCAAGACCAAGAATGCAAGGCAAAGTTTCTCCAACAACAGGCGCATCGTATCAACAGGCAATTCACCAACAATATGCACGGACCAACAATATACAGAGTGTCTGGAAATAAATGATAAATATTCATACACGTGAGAGAACATGTATAAAGAAGCATTTTTATTCCTATGAGCATGGCGTTGCAAGCGAACCCCCACAGAGATACAGGGGGATTAAAGTACGCTGCGTTGCCTGATTGTTGGCATCCCGTGAGCGACTAGGCAATGTGGTGCAGCCCACATTGGGCGCTACAGATCTGTTCGAAGGTGTTGATGTAATGGAATAAAATCAAGTCACATCACTTAACATTAAACTACGTAGAAATAACCAAATAAGACACCCTATAAACGCTGTAGGCTCTTAAGGTAACATCTTGACGTAGACCAATAGCAATGCACATCAAGGCGTACATCCAAGTTGTGGGTAAAAACAAATGTCAACACAACAGATGCCACACAAATGTCCATTGCGTATCAAGACTCACAGTAGGTGTTCAAAGGTCCGGCCATGTGTTTGCACGCACAGGTTACAGCGTCATAGTAGCGACTCCCATCCATGACGTAGTGCATTCGGTTGTTCGCGGATTGTTTCACCTGCCATAGCAATGCGAGTGACCAGATCATCAACGGATGGAACAGATGTTTCGTACACCAGTGACTTCATGTATCCCCACAAAAAAAGTCCAATGGGGATAGGTCAGGTGACCATGGTGGCCAGGTGACAGGGGCAGCCAATCGAGCATACTGTACATTGATGTCAAATCCTCGGAGGGGAGGAGAAGCGAAAAAGAACAACTCCGAAGATTTTACACGAGAAAAAATAAAAAAAAGAGAAGCTGTTACCCCGAGCCGGAATAGACCCGCCAGAAAGAGAAAGAAGCAGGAGAAGAAAGACCATTGGTAGATTCTATGCGCAGAATCGGCCCAGAATCCGCCAAAGGGAAATAAAAGGTGGGACAATTGACATCTCTTGAAAAGATGTCGACTGCACCATATTGCCTAGTCGCTCGCGAGACGCCAACAATCAGGCAGCGCAACATACATTAATCCCCCTGTATCTCTGTGAGGGTTGGCTTGCGACACCATGTTCATAAGAATAAAAATGCTTCTTTATACATGTTCTCTCACGTGTATGAATATTTACCATTTATTTCCGGACACACTGTATATCTAATGACCAATAATGCAAGGCAACGTTTGTGCTTTATAAATAAGTTTCAATTTATTCAGTTTTTCAGGATCCTAACGTTTTCCTGAAAAAGTCTAGGTGGATATAATGGAAAATTAGCAGATACTATTGAGACAGAAGAAGCAGCCCCTTCGCTCGATACTGTACTGGTTTCGCCAGCACATGGCTGTGCTGAGTAAATGGTGAGCGTGTCAACAGAAAAGATGTCCACTGTTAGACCACATAAAATGATGAATGGCCAAGTTTTGCTTCAAGGCATCGAGAGCAGAGTGCATTTACAAAAACAGATTATGAAGTACTGAATAATCTCACTCAGATTTTTGGAATTGCAAAGCAAACAGACACAAACAATCATGTATAACTGCCTGCCAAAATAAGTTGTTTCTTTGAAGTTATTGTTGCCACATTTTTCCATATCAACGCTAGAGAAATATCGTTGCCATGGAAACCGTTATAATGATGATGCAACAATATTTTCAAGATAATGCAATGATGAAACATTCGTTTCCAAGAATTATTAAATATCTTCAAGAAATATGTATAATATTACCATATAAATAGGGCAGTCTCTCTCGAAAAGTCGTGTCTCCCTTCAACTAACAAATGTTCAGACGATTCCCTTGAACAGTGTGGAACATTCCAGTGGGTTCGGTATATAAGGACGCTGGTCAGTCTGGTGTTACAGTTTAGGACATAATCGATAACAAAGCATATATCAACTCAACTCTTCAAATCAACAAGCCCACTGTTTGTTTGTGGGTTTTTTATATTTTATACAAATCTACTGTTTTATTCCGATCTTGAGGAACTTTTGCACACTTGATCTTCAAAGCAAGACGAAAGTCACAGTCTACTTCAGATTAAGAAAAAATAATCTACTTGTTGCTCTCACTGATGTTGCACCTCTTTTCGTCAATTTAGTTGATGCAAGTCACTCATCACATTTCTTTGTCGACGACAAGAATGGCCAATATTGTTGTCCCAGAGATATCTTTAAAAAATTGATTTTCATGATGGGAGGGCGTGCAAATAAGAGGTATCTCATGACCGACAATGCAAGGCAAAATTTGTGAAACAATAGGCCCGTCGAGTTGTATTAACAATGGTGTCACCATGCAATTCACTAACAATATGCACGGAATAACGGATACATGTTATTCATATCTATCGAATTAACACAGAAGAAAAGATCAAGTGTTGGTCAGAGTAGGCAGAAAGATTTCTGGGCGTAGGGAACATCTGAACAACGGGGAGCCTCCTCTACAGCAGGAGATTATAGAATTACTGAAAACCAATTGAAAATATTATTTAGCTTGTTGAGGTCGTTCTGTTTACATCAACTGTAATTTTCTCGTTCAGCGCTAGGTGCTGCGCTAGTATATATAAAAGAGTGTTGGTGGGAGGCTTGAGTTTGTTTGTTTGATTGTTTCTATATTTCGCAAACGTGATCTTTAAGTGAAGGCAAAGTTTGTGGAAAAATAATTAACAGCAGTGGTATTAACACCCAATTCAACAACATAATGCACGGATCAACAGTAAATATACCTCATGATCAACAATACAAGGCAAAGTAGTTCGTTATAATGAGATTCAATTTGTAACAACTGTAATTATCCCACTAGGTGCCACTTCTAGTCTATCTGTATACATAAAGAAGTATGTTTTTGGGTTTGTGGGTATGTTTCTAATACAAATTTACAGTTTTATTACGATTTTGATGAAACTTTGCATACTTGACTAACAAAGCGTAAGGTCACTGTCTATCTCAGATTTCGAAAAAATAATAATAATCGATAATAAATAAATATTCATAATGCAGGGCATATTAATAAGATATATCTCGTGACCAACAATGCAAGGAAAAATGTGTGCAAAAATAAGAATCAACAATGGTATCAACGTTGCTTGCAGCAACACTATGCAGGGATCAACAATATACATCTGATCACCAACAATGCAAGGCAAAGTTTGCGCAATATATATAAGGTTCAATTCGCAATAATCGATAGAATTCTTTGTTATTCAGGGTTTTCTTTGAATAGAGAGGTCTTAGTACTTAACAATTTCTTGAAACTATTTAAAAATCAATAAGTGGAGATAATGGAGAGTTAGCAGGCTACTGAGAAAAAGTGGAAAGACGACAGAAGAAGCAGTGCTTTAGATCCATTAGCTTTTCCGTATTGAGCAAATGGTAAGCATGACAATAGAAGAAATGGCAAACGCTAAACTACACAAACTGATGAATGGCTAAGTCTTGCTTCAAGATATCGAGAGCAGAGTGGGAATTGCTAAAAAAAATCGAGCGTACTTCTAAAGTAAGATTACGTGCCTAAGAAATTATTTAGGCTAGCAGTGGTCATACTTGGACATGTCCATCCATTGTGAGCATTTTTTTCGAATTTTCATTATGAATTTTTACTGCAGTAAATGTTAGCGTTTTCATCTGTTTATTCTTAAGATATTGTAAAATTTAATCAAACAAACAAAGAGTTCGAGCCACGCCAGAGTTATCACCTAGCTTATTTTGTAGCATAGCAGATCCAAACATTTCATAAAAATACATTTTTGACTCTATTCTGTGTGAATGTGAATGATGCAATGACAAGACATAAATAAGGCAGCATCTATCGAGGAAGCAAAGGAGTCATCAGGTGTCTCACTTAAGCTCCCTATCAAACGTCCAGACGATTGGCAAAAATGCATGTCTCTAAAGGAAAGAGAAAGAACGTGTATTGTTCAAAGAAACTCTGCAGCTAAAACAGAAAAAGCTATATGAGGAGAGCTCTGAGTAATGGGTGTTCTGAATATAGCTAGAGAGCATAAGAGCTTCTATATCAAGCGGAAAATAAAACTTGGGTCTAAAGTATCCAGTTTGTTCCCCGGTGGTGAAGACAGATATCGTTTTAATCTGAAGCAGGTCAAAAAGAGGATAATAAAGTCTCGGTATATTAGGTAAAATTCCTGTTTTTGGGATTATTCTTAGAAATGATAGTCCCTTCGCTCTATGCTGTATTGATTATTATTTAACCAATTTTGAATTATAATTTAACCTCTTGAGATTGTTCTTTTACCTACAATAGTAACTATCCCTGGCAATGCCGGATACTTATCGATCCGCTCCAAAACGTTACCGTTCTTTCCAAATCTTCACCCCTTTGTCGAAATGCCTTGCAGAAATACGATTTGAGAGAACCTCCTCGCCTTGACAAAGCCATGTTTTAAATGGACATTTTTTCTACAATGAAGCTAAGCTCCCAAAATGTAGCGACAAAAAATATGAAAACAATTAATCATCGTAACCCACGAGAAGAATGTCGTTACCCCGGCGACTTAAAATTGGATAATAAACGAAAAATGTGTTTTTTCAGAATATCTCCGGAGCAGCTAAAGATAGGAAGTCTGTTCTTCGACGCCATCCACGCAAACGCAATGGAAATGTTCGTGTCGTGAGCCTATCTCTTGAAGAGGCGTCCTTATTTACCGAAATGGCAAATGAGCCAGTCGGATTCATCGGGAACCATCGTAGATTCCTAGATGTGAAAACAGACAACAAAATTGCAGTTTGCCTAATGTCGATAGGCGTTCGAAAGAGAACCCTTGCGCCACGTATCGTTTAGTCGACGATGATGCTTGGGCCTTTGGTTCCGTAAAGAAATTCGACACAAGAGCCTATGACACGACAGAAGCGTTATTTTGATGAAAAGGATTCAAAACAAGAAATTATCTGGTTTTGAGTTCTATAATTTGGGCCAACCAGCTTTACCCTTATCTGTGTTTGTTCTTTGTTTGTTCTTTACCCTTGTTCTTTGTTTGTTAATCATTATTACAGAGCTGCGAGATTTTGCTGCGCACAAACCAGGAGAAACGAAGTCCCCACGCTTGGTGCGCAAAGCCTTTGGACGAACGTCACAATCTGACCAGACCGAACAAGATGACTGAGCTTTCAAACGTCGGAATTCGCACTTCTTATCGATCCGTTTCACAGCTATCCAGAGCAAATGATAGTAAGGTTACCCTACTAACATCCTTCCTTCCCAGTCCCATTAAAACTTTAGCTTCGTTAAAATTCTAGTTTCCTTATTTCTCCCCCCCCCCCTACTTAACTGCTAAAGATTAATTGCGTTGTGTTCGCGCTAACGATTATAAACTTTTTAAATAAAGCAAACCCCTTGTAATGATTCGTAGTACCTGGAAGAGAATTAAAACATTGATAAAACAAAAGGATTAATACAATAATGATATTGTGCATGTTGATAATAAATTACCTGATTAGAGAGAACTGAATTATAGATAACCGTTAAAGATGATGAGTGGCGTTAATCTAAAAGTGGCTTTGGAACTTCTAATGATTTATTCTAGACGGAGATAGAGTGGTATAAAAATGGAAACCCAAAACTCGTCTTTTAATTTTAAGTGGAATGAGCACTCAAATAAATATTGTATGCTGAAAAAAATTACTAACCTTTTATTTTGTAAACTTAAAGGAATTTAATGATAGAACAACCTGTTGATATTATTTATAGCCTTACGTCTGTTTTTGTCAATTACAATTAATTAGATATTTTTTTCCTTCTTATTATTCTCTCTATTTTTTTTGGAATCCCGGAGGTGGAAAGGAAGAACGATCATTATGAGTACTGAAGATTCGAAACCCATGATGAATAGACCGAAAAGGCTGAAAGTTGTAAATCTTCTATATATATAAAGAAGGATGCTTGTGAGTTTGTTTGTAGATTTGTTTGTTTGTTTCCTATACAAATATACAGTTTTATTCCGATCTTGATGAAATTTTGCATACTTGACCTTCAAAACCATGAGAAAAGTCACGGTCTACCTCAGATTTCGAAAAAATAATAATTATTTATAAAAAAAATCGATATTCACGGTTATGGCAAGACATATTAATGAGAAATATCTCATAACCAAAAATGCAAGGAAAAGTTTATGCCAAAATAGGTATCAACAATGGTGTTAACACAATTCACACTCTGCACGGACCAACAATATATATCTCATGGCCAACAATGCTAGGCAAAGTTTCTGCAATATAGATAAGTTTCAATTTGTAACAATGCATAGAACTCCTGTTATTCAGGCTTTTCATAGAAAAGAGAGTTCTTAGTACTGTAACGTTCTGAAACGTCATGACGTGCAGATCTCTCCTATCTCTC
>JAHWFO010092009.1:368605-439565 GCA_023313115.1 Rhysida immarginata
GAAAGATAAGTCAAATTTAATCATTCTTATACCGTGGTTTGTGTTATTCTGGATTAATGATATGGTTCTTTTATGTATTCAGATTAATGAACTATGATAGGAACTACCTCTGTAATGTAAGGAAGCGAGAGCTCACTGAAGTCACTCACGTCCTCGAGCTACCTTGATCTGTGACCGTTACAGTACTTAACAATTTCTTGAAAATCTTTAAATATGATCAGTAAGTGGAGATAATGGAGAGTTAGCAGACTACTGAGAAAGATTGGAAAGACGACAGAGGAAGCACTCCTTTAGCTCTGTGCTGTATTAAGCAAATGGTAAGCAAGAAAATAGAAGAATCCGCGACTGCTAGCAGCACCTCCTAGAAAGAAAGCCAAACTACTGAAACGTCATACATTGTTACATCATCATAAGTCGACCAAATTTAGAGCTTATTATTGGTCGAAATATGATGATGTTGTAACGGGCAAAAATGCGAGAGATCGGTTTACCGGGTTCTAGCGACACTCCCCCGCACAGAGATCTTCCTGAAACGAGAGATAAACAAAGTACAAAATCATTAGAGGTAAGGTCTATAGGCCGGACTTATATCAATCTTAACGAAGCTTAAAAGGAACGGTGGGGGCTTCTCTTCAATCTTCGCTTCTGGAAGTGAAAGAGAAAGGTTTCTTCATCTGCTGGGTTTGGATAGAATTCAATATACTCTGTACAACTTACGTCTGGCAAAAATAACCGGGGCTTTATTGCAAAAATTCTTCCTTATTGGATTTACAATAAAATCGAAGAGCAATACAGCTACTATTACGATAGTGCAATTCTGAACATTCTTTTCACATCTGAATTCTAAGATTCTACGATGATTATTCCACGACTGAACTCTTACTGCAGTGTCTTCCCACGATTTTGACATCCTAAGATTCGCTCGCATTTTAATCGTTTTTTTCCCTCTTTTAAATCTAAGGTGAATAGATATCAAACAACTCACTCCGAAAAAGTTACTTCTCCTATCTTCTGTGCAAGTCTTTGCAGGAGAGAATCATACAGAATCTGACAAAATGAGCACTTAGTAATCTTTTTCGCATGCATCAATCAAAATTTACAAAAACACTATTAACGCTATTCTATCGCCACCGAGCGTTCAGAAAAGAAAAAAAACCTATTTAATAGATTCACTTTTAAACACTTTAATCAATTAGGAAAAATATCGACAGTTCAAAAGTTCAAACGTTCAGCAAGATCAATCTAGGTAAGTATTCACAAATTTGGCGTGAGTTTCCCCTTTTAAATTCATACGCCTTTTACAAATGTTTCTGCACAATATAATTCTTTTCTTTCATTTCAGGTTCTGGCGAGAACATTACTCAAAGTTACCAGGTATTGATTTAAATTAAACAACTCGAAATTGTTTTTCTAATCAAGTTCATTAGTGTATTTTATTCTTTTAGTCTTGTCTCATCGCTTTTATTTCCAGCAATTAAAAAAAAAATCTTCAGGCGGCCCGAAGAACCGCGACGACAAATCATAGTAGTTTGGGCACTCTCTCAAGAGTCCAAGACGGAATATTTTGGTAACAGTAAGAAAGGGAAGGGAAAATTAATAAGAAGAATAACGGGGTAAAGGGCAGGAAGACTCAAAATCGCAAAGAAACACACGAGATTGAGCATGTTAGTGGGATTCTTACTGTGCTAAACTTAAGATCAAAGCTTACGAAACCAACTGGATTTCATTGCTCGGCCTCACAGTTTTCTTCAAGATACATGGCTTCGCTGCGGAACAAGCTAATCTTCGGTGTGGAGAGAGTCTGGTGCTGTGGCTCGTAGAAAAGCCGCTTTCCTCGCTGGAAATTGCGATCTAACTGTGAATAAATGGAAACAAGCAAAACCATAATCGGGAAAAGCAAATTAACGAAAGTATGCCCCAAAATACTGGCCTAATACCGGAAAAATTCTTGCTTTCTGTCGTTTTCTTGTGTAACCAAAGATAGGTTAGGTAAAGAATCTTCATTTGTCATTCGTCATTGGTAACGAAGTGTAAATCTTATCGATACATCAATTGTCGCCGTCAATTCAGATACGTTTTCTTAGCATTATCGGAAGGAAGACGGATCGTTTGGGAATAAACCGTTTTCCTGCGTCGACTTCCATCCTCACCGCAGTGTTTGATAGCCGCCGTCGTTCTATTTACTGTTTTTCTAATTTTATAATAAAAATTTTAGTCCTTTTTCTTTAACGACGTGGAGCTCACGCAACGGAATTCTTTTATTAAAGGCATTGTTACCTCGATCATTGTTTTCTCCTATTCACTACGGTAGAGCATCTTCCACTGACGACACGAGCCCTTTTGTATAGTGAATTTGTCACGTTGGGGTTGGGGAAACCCGGAAAAAGGGAGACAAGGAAAGCTGAGGGTGGGGGGGGGCCGGCCGCTTTTAACGCCAAATCGGCCGTTACAATGTAACAATGTATGACGTTTCAGTCGTTTGGCTTTCTAGGAGGTGTTGCTGCTAGACTACACAAAGTAATGAATGGCCAAGTTTTGCTTCAAGACATCGACAGAAGAGTGGAATTGCAACAACATCAAGTATACATCTAAAGTAAGATTACGTGAGTAAGAAATTATTTAGACTAGCAGTGGTATCCTTGGAGAGGTCCATCCATTGTGGGCCTTTAAAATTTTTGTTTCAAATTTTGATTAAGAATTTTTACTGTAGTAATTCGAAGCGTTTTCATGTGTTTATTTTTAAGATAATGCAAAATTTATTCAAAAAATAAAAGTCCGACCCAGGCCTGGGTTATCACCTAGCTTATTTGGTAGCACATCAGATCCAAACATTTCATAAAAATACATTTTGACTATATTCTGTGGGCATGTGTATACGTTGGTAACTGAGATGCTGATAATGCAATAATTGAATGTTCGTTTCCAAAAATTATTATTAATGAGCGTAAAATGATGATGCAATGACAAAACATTATTAACGCAACGCCTATTGATGAGGCAAAGGAGTCACGCGTGTCTCCCTTTAGCTCCCAATAAAACGTCCAGACGACTGGCAAAGATTGATGTATTTGGAAAGGAAAGAGAAAGAACAAGTATTTGTCAGAGAAACTCTGCAATTAAAACAGAAAAACCTATGCGGGCATTTGAAACATCTGAACAACGAGAGTTTCGAATAGAGCAACAGGGCGAAGGGCAAGAAAAACTTGAGTCTAAATTATTTGGTGATGCTCCGCAGTGGTGAGGCAAGTCAAGAAGTGTTTAGATAAAGTCCTGGTATATCATGTAGAATTCCTATTTTTTTGTATTTTTCGTAGAATGGATAGTCCCTTTGTCCGGTGTTGTAATGATTGCGTTATTATTTAACCAATTGGGTGTTATAGTTTAATTTTTTGAGATTGTTCTGTTTACCCACGGGTATAATAATCTCGGGCAATGCCGGGTACTTCTGCTAGTGAAGAATAAAGATGAAAACTTCACTGAGTTGTAATTAAAGTCAGTAAAACCCTGGGTAATTTTGCATTTCACATCCGCTCAGAATTTCTTTTATTATATCATAACCAACTATCACAGAGCAGCAGCTGCGAGTTCCTTCGATCTAAATAGTTCCAAGGTGAGGTAGTTGTACAGGTAATAGGTTCGTCGAGCGTGTCTCCGTTACGTGCCGACCTTGTGCGTACCTTAAGATATCGCCGTACATAGGAAGACGTTACAATATATTTTGCCGTACAAAGGAGTGCTTCTGGGTTTGTTTCTTATACAAATTTACAGTTTTATTCCGATCTTGATTAAATTTTGCACACTTGACCTTCAAAGCATGACGAAGGTCACTGTGTCACTGTATACCTCAGATTTCGAAAAAATATTAATTATCGATAATAAATCGGTATTCATGATGATGGCAGTGGCAAAGTTTGTGCAACAATAAATATCAAGAAAGGTATCAGCACGCAATTCACAAACACTACCCACGGAACCAAAATATGTAACTCATGACAAACAATGTAAGGCAAATTTGTTTTTTATGAAGAAGGTTCAAATTGTAACGATGCATAGAAATCCAGTTGTTTGGGCTTTTCTTAGTAAGGAGAGTTCTCAGAACCTAACATTTTTTTGAAAATCTTAAAAATGAGCAGTAACTGGAGAAAAAATAGTTAGCTGACTATTTAGAAAGAGTGGAAAGGGGACAGAGTAAGCCATCCTTTCGCTTCATGTGGTATTGTTTTCACCATCACACGGATGCAATTGGGTGAGCGTGTCAACAAAAAAATGGTGACTGCTAGATAACACAAAGTTATGAATGCCCATGTTTTGCTTCATACCGCTGAGAGCAGAGTGCGATTGCAACAGTTTACCAAATAGTGAATAATCCATTGAGATTGTTGGGATTGCAGAGCACACAGAAACAAATGCTCAGACGATTTGTGTGTAGACCTTCTGGACGCGACGGTAGCTTCCCCTTACTCTTACAGTAGTTTGGATATGCATCTTCTGGCAATAAATATCGGATATTTATTTATAGTTCAGCTAAGTTCATAAAAAAGCTTAAATTTCCTCCAAAATAAAGGACGCATCCAAAAGAAATGAGGCATATACGAGGGTGGGCTGAAAAGTAATGCCTCCATGGCTAGAACTTTTTTATTTTTAAACCGATTTTCAAAATTCTTTTTGTATTAGATACTCCCATTTGTCCTCTATGTAATGCACTATTCACTTTTCGACATAGTCCCCATCCCTTTCGACGCATTGTACCAACGCGTGACTAGTCGGGTGAACCCGTCAGAGAGGAATTCCAGGGTTGTCGTCGACACGAGGATCGAACGGCAGCTTTGGATCCTCTTCTGCAGCACGGTAACGCCACACGTCAGAGGGGGTTGCAGCGCCTACTGTTCAAAAACGAAAGACTTTGCACCTTGCGACTTTCACCACTTCCCAAAGAGGAAAGAGCACCTTAAGGGGCACGAGTTGCGTTCTGACGAAACCTGCCGTTCGGTCTTGGTGTCGACAACAACCCCGGAATTCCCCTCCGACGGGTTACCCGACTAGTCACGCGTTTGTACAATGCGTGGAAAGGGATGGGGACTATGTCGAAAAGTGAATAGTGCATTACATAGAGGAGAAATGGGAGTATGAGATACAAAAAGAATTTTGAATATCGGCTAAAATATAAAAAAGTTACAGCCATGGAAGCATTACTTTTCTGCCCACCCTCGTAATAAATAAAACACTGTAATCTGTAAATACGATTTACTGTTAAAGATTGAAAAAAAAAGATTCTTTGAAATATGCAAATGAATATGGACGTTTTGGAAAATAGAATGAAATAGTCTCATTGGTTGGAAAAATACGCGATATATTCAGTGAGTAACACCCAATCATACATTTTCTTTGCGAATATGCAAATATTATTCAAATTATTTTTTCTTATATAACTGCTGACAATTATCGAGGTTAGTAGATGACAGAAAACTCTGCTAATTAGAGTATCATGGCTCCAGCTAAAGAACTGACTACTGATGTGAAAACTGGAATTAACCGCCTGCTAAAAGAAGGAAAAACTCAATTAGAAGTCGCAACTTTGTTGAGATGTTCCCAGAGCACAGTGTCACGTCTGTGGCACAAGTTTAACTCTCGTGGCAATGTGCAGAATTTGAAAAGATGTGGGCGACCGAGGAAGACAAGTGCATCGGACGATAAACGGATCTGTAAACGGATCTGTAATCCGGATCTGTAAACGGATGCGAAAATCAACATCCCGATTGATGAACCGAGAGTGTGAACAATGCGGCGTCAATGTCTGTGATCAGACTTTACGAAACCGTATGAACGAGGCTGGGTTTTCATTCAAGAATGCAAAGAAGAAACCGTTGCTCTCGAATGAGCACCGACCTAAACACTTGCAATGGGCCACATATCATGCAAAGTGGACAGTGGAGGATTGGAAACGAGTTGTTTTTAGTGACGAGTGTAGGATTTGCTTAGGGAACGGTGATAATAACGGTGTGTTTGTCTGGAGAACATAAGGAGAACAATTCCATCCTGACTGCTTAAGTTTCAGTGTACAGTTTCCACAGGGTGTAAGGATTTGGGAATGTGTGACGTTTGCAAGACCTGGAAAATTGTGCATTTTAAATGGCACTGTCAACAGTGCGACCTATATCGACATTTTGGATCAGTTTCTTCTGCCAACATTGGAAGATTCGTTTGGTGATTCGGATGACTTTCTTTCAGGACGATAATGCACCGTGCCACTATTCTCAGGCTGCTGCCAAATACTGTGAGGATCATCGAATCCGACGGATGAAATGGCCAGCTCAAAGTCCTGATGGAAATTTAATAGAAAATCTTTGGTAGGATTAAAAGAAAATGATTGATTTGTACAACCCAACCAACAAGTCCGAGCTGAAAGAAGAAATTCGTCAATGTTGGGGGAAAAATCAGTGAACACCGATGCATAAACCTATATGAATCAATGCTTCGAAGAATTAAAGCAATAATCTAGTCAAAAGGCGGGGCTACCAAATATTAAAAACAGTTTTTGATAATATTTGACATGTTTATTTGGCATTATTCCATATTTATTTTCAAGCCCAAAAGGCTATCCAATACATTTTCCCACTGTGTTAGTTATATTAATGTATATTTTCAAGCAGAAATGATGATTTGTTTATATGCTTAATTAGTCATTTATAGAATAAAGTGTTTTCTGTAATTTATGCTTCATCCCTTTTGGATGCGTCCTTTATTTTTGAGGAAATTTAAGCTTTTTTATGAATTTAGCTGAACTAGAAATAAATATCCGATTTTTCTTGCCAGGAGTTGTATAAGGAAGCCAGTCGGTCTCGGGCAACGATTTATGACATAATTGATAATGAAGTCTATATGAACTCAACTCTTCACATCAATAAGTACAATGTATTGTGTTCTTTAATAATCGTTCGAGACATAAATGTTAACTCATATCTATCGAAATCCCAACGAAGAAAAGAACGAGTATTTTTCAGAGGAGAAAAAGTTTTTCTGGCATCTGAATCTTCTGAATAACGGGAGATTCTTATAGAGTAGGAAATTGTAGAACTACTGAAAAAACATTTGCGTTATAATTTAACCTCTTCAGATTGTTCTGTTTACCTAAAACTGAAATTATCTCGGGCAACGCATAGAATTCTGTTGTTCGGGCTGTTCTTAGAATTGATCGTTCGTAGAACTTAATATTTTCTTGAAAATCATTGAAAATATACAATAATTGGAGATAATGGATACTTAGCAAACTATTGAGAAACTATTTGTTGAGTGGACCAGAAGTCACCGTAATTCCCAAGCGGTTGTCGGCGATTCAAGCGTATTAGTGAGGAAACAGTGACTTCCAGACCAAGTTTTGCTTCAGGACATTGAGATCAGAATTTGATATACATATACAGATTACAGTAGTGAATAAACCCATTCAGTTTCTTGCAATTGCTGTGCTCACAGACACACAGCAGTTCTCTGGCAACAGTTTACGTTATAACCGATAATGAAGCATACATCAACTCGACTTTTCAAGCCTGTAATTTGCTCTTTAATAGTTAAAAGATTTATATTTATTCATATCTATCATAAGGCCACTGAAGAAAAGAACGAGTATTGTTCAAAAAAACTGCAGCTAAACGACAAAAGGTTATCTGGATGTTGGAAACATCTCAATAACGGTAGTTTGATCTACAACAGGAAATTGTAGAATTATTGAAAACAAATTACTGAAATCCAAAACCACCCGTATTTATTACATAACTTCTTGAGGTTTTTGTTAACTTACATATCTGGAATTACCCCGAGCAATCCGGGTGCCTCTGCTAGTCTTTATATATAAAGAAGAGTGTTTGTTTGTAGATGGGTGTGTTTGTTTCTTATTCAAATCTACAGTTTTATTCTAATTTGGATGAAATTTTGCATACTTGATCTTCAAAACATGAGGAAGGTCACTGTCTACATCAGATTTCGAAAAATAATAATTATCGATAATAAATTTATATTGATGATGATGGCAAGGCATATTAATTAGAGGTATCAGATGACCAACAGTGCCGTCGAGTTATCATCAACAGTGGTATCAATACGCAATTCACCAATAACAATGAGCATAAAATGATGATGCTGTGATGGGACATGGCATATTCGTTGAATATGTTTAATATGACCCGCCACTGTAGATATGCCCTTAATAGAAGAGCACATCTGTGTAAATATTGGGAACAGTTAATAAAGATACAAATTATAAAGATTAGCTTTACTCATAATATTACAGGATAAAGAAATCCCTCCCCCTTTTTTGTAACGTTCGTTAGCAGGACGGTGTGTTTATTTGCTCTATTGGTAACTAGATATATCGAATAGGTTAGCCTTAGAAACTTATTTCTTGATGATGATGCTTTTGGCGGGAAGAAGGAGAGAGACAATGAGAAAACTGAAAAGTGTGCCAGTTGCCATGGCGATGGGCGCATCCCGAGGGAACTCCGGGAGGAAGATTGAGAAGCGACTAGCCCTGCCAATGAGAAGAGCGGATGAATAAGAGAAGAGCTGAATACACTGGAAAGTTGATAAAAGAGGAAATAACAAAAAAATCTCTCTCACTCAGATTTTAGCTTAAACAGACTGCTCTGATTGCTTGATCAAGTATCGATAGCATCTGCGTCTTAGAAAGTAACGAAGTTTCCAGGTGCCTTATATACAGCTGGATGACAACTGCTCAAGCCGTGGGAGCCGCATGTTTCGCTTGGAGCGTAGTCAAGAAAGCGCTGAGCCATGGTAGCTACGATTTAGTTTTCTCCCTAGTCCGCAATCGCTACTGACGGAGGGAAACTGACTTGTAATAGAAGGACGGTATGTTACATGTGCTTTACGGACAGAGCGAGAATGAATGCACCGTGTTCTGCGAGAGGAACATGAACAGAAAAATCGAAGATTGTGTGCAGCAACAAGACGTGATCGCATTGCCACGAGCAACAGGCATCAGTGCCTAACGTGGAGCACAGAGACCAGGAAGGAGGAGTGAGTGGCTGGTACAGGTGGATGGGAGGATTAGGTGATGACAATATATATCTTCGCTCGCCAGATCCAACTCCGGGCTAATGTCGGCATCCTCGGGTCACTCGGACTCTAGTCAGCATGAGTGGCAAACCTGCAGGTGGTTGACCATGACGTAACCTATAACGGACGGGCTGTTCGGGAGAAGAACTTGTGGGGTCAGCACGTGAGAGTCAACGTCTCATCAGACTCGCTCAACTGCTCATCAGGCGTACGGCTAGTGGTTGGCATTGAGGAGGCCACGAGATGACGAAGTGGAACTGCGTCAAGCCTAATCAGTAGATGTGCATCTGGGTGACAGGAGAGAAGAACTAGCATGTCAAGTAGCTGGACCACGCATAACGTCAGTGAACGACGGGACAATAGTGTACTTCTAAAGATAAGTACTTTGATAGTAATTAAGCAGACCCGCGCGCAACTTTCGAACCGATTCTACAGCGAATAGAATTTAAACTTACCATACCCAAAAGACTGTAATTTCTTAAGCGCGAGAGTAGGGTGTACTTTTCTAAGCATCATCTCTATGCATTTGTGTAGTAGAAAATTTCATTAATAATTCCATATAGCATCTCTTACAGGGTGTTTATGGATTCCATTGCTAGACTTGGAGAGGTGGCTTCTATGCTATTAGACCTCTGTTCAACAAATAAGAAATATTTTATTATGGGCGACTTTATTCTAGATTTTTCATAATCATCCCTTAATCTAGATAATTTTTTAGATCTAATGCATTGCTCTGGGATCACTCAGGTAATTCCCTCTTTCACCTATGATTCCACTGCTTACAAAACTTACTCAGCCATTGATCAATGTTATGCTACCCTCTTTGATAATAGCCTCGGTGGGTCCATTGACCTAGCTATGTCAGACCATTTCCCTATTTTTGATCTCTCTGACCCCGTATCAATCCTTAATTTGTCAACTCGTCTTAGTAAACACAGATTAGTCACATTACCTAGATTAGCAATTTTTCATTCTTTTCTAGAGCTGTCTGACTGGCAGGGAATCTTCAATAACGATGTAGATGCTGATACTTTGATGGAAAAATTTTTGCACACATTACCTTGGGACTTAATCGTTATTTTCCTTTTGTTTTGCCTTCTCCTAAACCTAATCGTCCCTTCCACAAACCCTGGACGAATGCTTATATATTCAACCTAATAACACATAAGAACCCACTATACAAAAAATTCCACCGAAACCCTTGTCAACGTACTAAAACTAAATGCCAATCGTTCTCAAATTTCACACGCAGCATCATTAAATCTACTAAGCAAGACTTCTATGCCCGTTTTTTTCATAAAATTTTAAATATTAAACAAATGGAGAGCAATAAGCAAACTTCTCAATGGCCCACCCTCATCATCTATACCATTCTCTCACCCTTCAAATATTAATTGTTCCTCATTAACAGAATTTTTAGAGACAATATTAACCCTCGCTCTTAATATACCGAATTATGATTTACATTACCCCTACATTACTCCCCCTACATCTGTGTCATTCTTCATCTCCCCAGCTTGCCCAGAAGAAATTGCAATCATTTTTCGCCAGCTAAAACCATCTACCACAGCTGATTATTAAGATTTCGTTCTGACATAATAAAAACTGTATCCTCCAGCCTACTCTTCCCTGTTGCTCATATTCTTGATAATTCAATAGTTTACGGTACCTTTCCTAAATTTCTTCGTCAGATCATGATCATCCCTGTATTTAAGAAAGGTACTCCATTAGACTGTGGTAATTATCCGCCAATCTCAATTGTACTTACTTAGCCCGAGTCCCCCCTCCCCTGATATAACCCATAAAAAGTGGGTTTCTCTATTATACCTCGGCCCCTATTTCTCCCGCCTCTCCAATTTCCTTTCTTCCCTTGGCCTCCAAGTTTCCTTCATACCTTTTCTTCATACCCCTACCCCAAAGTTCCCCTACCCCTTTTCTTCATACCTTGCGCCCGTCTACCCTAACTGCATCTGAAGATTTCTCCTGATCTGGAGTATATCGCCTGAACTGTGCTTTCTGCGATAAGTTTTACATAGGCTTATCGACCCATAACTTCAACTTACGTTTCAAGGAGCACGTCAACTCCCATGAGAAACAAGACGGTAATTCCCATTATGCCAACCATATTGCCATATCCGGACATGTTTTGAAAACTCAAGACGAAGTGATGTCCATCATACACAAATGCAACGACCCGTTCAAGATTGCGACCCTTGATTCAATCGAGATATTTAAAGCCAAGAGGTCTACCCCTAGCTTCCTCCTAAATTGCCAAACGAATTTTGATGTATATGCTATAACTTGACTCAGTTTCCGACCTTGTATAATGTTTTATTTATTTCCGGGCTTTTTCGGATATGTTTATATAATTTTACTCTTATTCTCTTTTGTAAATCCTCTTGTCTTGTGACAACCAGATATGTTTTCTATTCGGTCCGCGATTTGTTTGATTTTCTTTTTTATCATTTTATTCATTGTATGTCCCTTTTGTATTTTCTGTTATTGGTTTACACTTCTGTAATTCCATTCTCCAATCTCTTTGGTTATTCTATACCTTGATTCTGTATACTAGTATTAAGGCCTGCAAGCCTCTTGTTGTGTTATCCTTGATAAAGCTGGGAATAAATGGCGAAACTAGTTGGAAACTCTGTTGTCCCGCTGTTATACTGTAAGGTTACTACCAATTTTGCAATCTCAAATGTATCTGTTTTTCTAACGTTTTTGAAAAACTTTACTTTTGCCGATTATCTGACTATGTATTTAGTAATAAGTAAATTTCTTCACCGCAACATAGATTCTCACCAAAACACGGTATTGAGACAGCTTGTTATGAAGTCTTTGAATATATTACCTCAAATATGATAGATAATAAATACGTAGTCTCTATATTTCTAAACTTTTCAAAGGCCTTTGATTCATCCCACTGCACCTTTCAGTACACAAACTCACTAATTTTTACAATATACGAGGCCCACCTCTGATTTGGTTAATTAAATTTTTTTCTGATCGACAATATACATTAACTGTTGGAAATAAATCCTCCTCGACTTTAGTGCGTAATCACGGTGTCCCTCAAGGCTCCATATTATCCCCGCTTCTTTTTAACCTTTTCATAAATGACCTTTAGTACACATTTATGCTTTTTTTGCAATCCTATATGCGGACGATGTGACCCTTTCTTATGCAGATGTTTCCATTACAAGTAGTCAAAAATCTATCAATCACTCGCTAACCATTTTAAATAACCGGAACCAAATAAATGCAGTTATCTTTAAATCTTAATAAGACCAAATACATGATTTCTTCACAGAGAAATAAACAATCTGTCCCTCACAAGTGCTAATTTATTACAACTCAGTCCTTTTATCTCCTACGAATACTTTTAAATACTTAAGATTACATATACAGTGTGTCCAATAAAGATAGACTCACCTAAACATTTACTTATATTAAATATGCAAATAAAGTGCGATTACTTTTACTTAATAATATGATTGTTTATTGTGTAATTACTATATTTAACATGTAAAATATAACATGGTAAAATAAATATAAATAGAAAACTGAATAAAAATATAAATTGAAATAGAAAAAAACTGTTTCCACTGTCCAAAAAAGATAAACTCGCGTATACAAATTTGTTTGTTTTTTTCAAATCTCAATTTTATATTGTGAAAGACAGCATTGCAAAAGAAACGTTTTAACAATCGCATAGTGTATTTAATGAAATTTAACTATTAAATTTAACTTTTAACTTTCTTAAAATAGTAAAAAAACATAATGGGAAGGGGAAAGCCTTTGACTGACTATGAAAAGGGCCAAATTGATGCCTTAAAGGATGAAGGGCTGTGAACAAGAGTAATTGCAGGCCGACTAAACCGTTTCCAGACTGTGGTGCAACACTGCATCACTTTAGGAACTGATTTCGACACAAAAAACTCGACTGGACGCCCTCAAGAGCTCAGTGCAACTCAGAAAAGATCGATTTTAAAGAAAATAAAGTCCAACAAAAAAGTCCTACAGGCAATTGGCGAGTGATCCAGTTGTTAAGGTATCGAAATCCACAATTGGAAATGTGGTAAGGGCCTGCCCCCACCTAAAGTACAAGAAAAGAAAAGCTACCCCTAATTTGATCCAGGTAAACAAGAAGAAGAGGCTTGACTGGGCCAGGAAAATATGACCTTGAGCTCCGAGTGGCAAAGAATCGTCTACAGTGATGAAAAGAAGTTTAACTTGGACGGTCCAGACGGCTGGCAATACTACTGGCACGACCTGAGGACCGAGTCAGAAATGTTCTCAAAACGCCAGTGTTGGGGGGGGGGTCTGTTATGGTGTGGGGGACTTTGTCTTTGAGTGGAAAGACACCAATAGCATTCATTAATTGTAAAATGAATGCTATTGGTTATCAAAACATGCTGTCTACATCACTTTTTCCATTTGCTGAGGGCATAACAGAGGCTCCTTGGTGGTTTCAGCAGGACAATGCACCCATTCACACTGCTAAAACCACTAATCAATGATTTTCAGACAATGGGATAGATCTGTTAAGTTGGCCAGCATGCTCACCAGATCTAAATCCAGTAGAAAATATGTGGGGCATGCTGGCAAGAAAGGTTTATGCCAATGGGAGGAGATACAACTTGATTCAAGAATTGAAAGTGTCAATTCTTGAATCATGGGAAGAGATAAAAGAACCTTATGTCAAAACTTTAATCCAATTGATGCCTAATCGCATTTTTGAGCTAATTAAGAAGCAGGGAGAGCACATTAATTATTGAAAGTTAAATTGTTAGCAAAAATGACAAGCCGAGTCTAATTTTTTTGGACATTAAGAAATATATTTTTGTTATTTTTCTTTGTTTACAAGTTTGTTTTGTTAATTCTTATTTGATTTATTTAATTAATTTGTTTATTAGTTGTTAGTAAATAACAATTTTAAGTAAAAGTATCCTTATTTGTTTAAATTAAACAATTAAATCTATTTTTGTTACTGGGTCTATCTTTATTGGACACACTGTATCTTAATAATGACCATAAAACTATATAACTGACCTCTCCTGGAATAACCATGTAAATGAACTATCCAAGACTCTTAGTGAAAGATTAGGCATAATATCTCAAAATCAATATCTCCCTACTAAAATATTATTGCTATTCTACAATACACTTATCCATTTATTGCTATATTATGGTGCGCAATTTTGGGGTTCTACCTCTAATACTAACCTAACCAGTATCTTCTGCTTGCAAAAAAGGTTTTTTAGAATATTACTAAAATTCCCAAATTTGAATTCGGTATCTCGTTACTTTGGACATTTCCGAATAATTAACAGTTTATCAAATATGAAGGGTCTTTATAATAAAGTTACATTTTGACATGGCCATAAAAAAACTACTGGACCAAAAGCTATAATACTTGGTAATATTATACAAGTGGGCATGGGAAGTTCATACACACCAAAAAAAAAAAAGTTGTTCAGAACAGTACATAGGTTGCAGAAAAAGTTTTGCATATATTACTTGTTGTCCAAAATGTAATGAATAAACAGAAATTCATAGAACATGTACGTTTAAATAATTACTTTGTAGGGTAGCCACGGCTTTTAATCACAGCTCGGCATCGTTGTGGCATGGAATCAATTAACTCACGACATTTGTTCGGTGTACAGGAGTCCCACACATGCTGAATAACACGCTTGAGTTCTACCAGAGTTGTAGGATTCGGATCTGCTCTGTTGATGGCATTTTTCATGTCTCTCCACACGTTCTCAATTGGATTGAGACCTGGCGAATTCGGTGCCCAGGAGAGAACATTTAAATCGTGTTCTTTCATCCATGCACGTGTCATCTTAGAGTTGTGACAGGGTGCCAGGTTTTGTTGAAACACAACACCATCGTCATCGTCGAAAGATTCAGCGATTGTGGGAAGCAATCCAGCTTCTAATATGGCCACGTAAACGTCCGCGTTGATTTTCCCTCGCAGAAACAGCAGTTTGCCAGCACCTTTAGTAGCGATACATCCCCATACCATTACTGCAAGAGGATGCTTGATTGTGTACTTCGTGCATCCAGGAGCAAATGTTTCGGTTTTTGCTCTCCACACTCTGCCATGTTCTCCAAGTGGCACAAGGAACTGGCTCTCCTCACTAAAAATTACCTTGTGCCATTCCTCACACCACTTTTCGTGTCCTTTTGCCCACTGCAAACGTCCGATTCTGTGCTTCCGTGTTGTAACGGGTTTTCTTTATGGTACACGTGATCGAAATCCCAATTGTTTGAGCCTGTTGTAGACTGTTGATTTGCTGACTTGCACACCTCTTTGCTGTCTCCATAATATCTGCAACTGGTCAATTGAGTTGAAACGGTTTTTGAGTCACAATTCGTTTCAGATGTCTGCCTTCTCTAGAAGAAGTTGCCTTTGGTCTGCCTGTGGTTCGTTTTCTTGGCGTGACTTTGCCTTCTCGCTTATACTTTGATAGCACTCTGCTTACCGTACTTTGATGAATATTCATTTCCACTGCGATGTCATTCTGTTTTTTACCACTGAGATGAAGGTTCACGATTTTCTCTTTTGTCTCCACAGACATATTACTTGTATTTTTCTTGGAGCTCATTGTTCTCTCGCAGAACATTTTCAGAGTGGAATTCATATACACCTTAACACTATTTCAGTATTTATAGACGTATGGTAACATATATGCAAATTAACACTCACCTTAATCATTGTATGCAATATTTTTTGGACGCTGATTGGTTTATGCAATACATTTTGGACGCGACCAATAATTTACAACATGGGTTTCTTATGATTATTTTGCACGAAGGAATATTTCTTCCATTGATCTTAAAGAAGAAATATTACTTTGAAATTGTATAAAATTATTTTTTCTAATTTGTTCCTAATCATTCAACAAACATGGATATTCAACCTGATGAGTGTGAAAATAGTAAATATGCAATACTTTTTGGAATGGGTTGTGTAATATTAGCAAGTATTATAGCTTTTGGTCAAGTAGTTTTTTTATGGCCATGTCAAAATGTAACTTTAATTATAAAGACCCTGTATATCCAGCAACTGCTATCATTCATTTTCAAGATAATTAATGGCTATCTATACGTTTCTAATCCACCAATAATTCAGTTTCAATACGATTTTCACCCTTACCTCACCAGATCTACCTCCTCAACACGGTGCCCATTCGCCAAACGAAACTACCAAAGAAGTTCATCTCCCATACAGGAATAAAATGGTGGGCTATCTTCCCTGAGTTTTAAGGCAAGCCCCAAACCCAGCATCCTTTAAATGAAATATAAAATTATTTCTGAAATCAATTAACCACAAATCCCCCTAACTTAAATAAAACATTATTATATACACTATTCAAACTCAAACTCAATTTATAATAATCTATTAGTATTTGTATTAATCTATTTTATTTGTTTTACCCTACGGAGACAGCACATGTCGGCCTAAAGGCCATACAGGCTCTGAAAAGGGATATTGTAATAGGTTTTTAGCAAATAAATAAATAAATAAATATATAAATAAATAAATAAATTCTTTATTTACTGCTTTTCTTTCATTTTCAATTCTGTTACGATCGGCATTTACCTTTAAAAATCCACTCCGATTCCTCTTACAAAATTAATGTCCGTAAACCATGGATAACTCCTACGTTGTTACTACTCATTAAAAGGAAATGTTTATTATAGGAAATATCGCCGAACTCCCTCTTCCAATGCGCTTAAGAAGTTTAAAATTCAGTACGAGAAATTCTCTATTAATAAATCTAAAAAATCTTATTTTAATTATTTTTTTTCTCGTCTCTAGTTTTATAAAGAAAAATGGCATTTACTATCTGAACGACCCAAATTATCTAATGCCCCTTTTTCTCATTCTGATTCTGTTTCCGCGTCCTCTTAACAGATTTTCTACACGTTCTCTTGCCTCCTCCCCCTAATGGTTCCCCCCATATCTTTTACTAATCAATCACAGTTTGTTTCAACCCCCCCCCCCATCCCACTAGTTTCATTTTAGCTGCTACTACAAGAGAAGAGGTAGAATATGCCATGGGACAACTTAAGTCCTTTCTTATCCCTGATTCCATAGGATTTCGTTCAGACTGTCACGGATATTTGAGTACGCAGTGAAAAATCATTATAAAATAAAATAATAACAGCAATGTAGGCATAACGTTAAAATATTTATTTATAAAAATTCATAAAGAAAAGTTAATAAATAAACAAAGTAAATAAATAGACTAGAAGTTCCTTTTCTTATGGGAATGGAGCACTTTTAACATATCCTCTAACACGAGGAATTATGTTGACTTGACATTAACCCTCCGGGACTCGTAATCACTGAGGGAAACATAAAAGGTACATAAACAAAACTGTCTCTTACTAACTATTCAATCACGAGACGTGAAACACAAAGACGAATCAATGTCCAGGTTAAACCACGGGCCGACATATAATTTTAGAGGTTCTACAATAGTAGAATTATCGTGATGGCAAATGCTGCACACAATGGCGACTTGACAACATCGAGGCTTGAAAGATTTCAGAAGTAGAATTTAATGGGCTGTACATGGGACACCTTCCCCAGAAAACAGCGACGCAATGGCGTTTAATGACATAGGAGGCATTCGCAGCTCCTGCAATATATAATGAATAGACATGAGCCGCATTTACGCAGTAAAGACGTGCTTGAGACTTGGTGTGGGAAGAAAAAAGAAATTGGCAATTAAAGAGAGCATAAAAAGCATAAATGTGAATGAACCAGCTTACCACTGTGATTTATATATGGCACGTAGGTCCTCTTGAAGGTAGGCTCCTAATCCCCGGAGCATTACCACCAACCACGCTGTGGAACGAAACTCAGCTCCTTCGGTGCTTCCCCGTTGTGTGGATGGTTGTATCCAACTTGGTATGGCCTCAATAATCACTAAGTTGCGGAACGCCTTTCATGGCGATAGAAACTCCTGCAGCCACAATTCCTGACCAATGCCTTCTTTCCCGATGTCTGCTATATTGCTCATATTCTCTTCCACGGGATTGAATAATTAGTAAGAGACAGCTATGGTTGCTTGTCGGGCTAACTGCATTCAGTACCTCTCGGGTAATGGCCATGTTGCGTTGGAGCTCCTGCTCGCCCCGGCTCGTCTCCAATCTCCGGGCTTAAGCCTTTGTTAAGATCAGTCAAAAACAGTTTATTACGCAGCGACTGCAATGAGAACTCGCTGCTCCTTTCAGAGTCTCTTGAGAGATGCACGTCCAGTGGGAGAGCGACGGAGGCACTTGACGACGCACTCGTATTCATGAAAATCCACGTTTCCGAATACTCAAAGCAATGTCCGCTTCGGAAACTTGCATGAGTGTTCTTTTGTCGAGAAGTCTGCTTTCTTTCTCCTCTCCGCTTGGCTGGCTCGTGCTTTCTATCCTTATCATTTTGTGCTCCCCACATCTCGTATTTCGCGGTTTTGCGCATCTTCGCTATACTTACGTGAAACGGGATATTGTTATGCCATCTATTGCCACAATGATGCGCAGTGCACTTATTAATATTATAATTATCGCCTGTGGCAATAGATGGAGCCTGGACTTTGTTTCCTGCGCGCTTCACGCTGTGATGGACCCTGATCGCCCGTGTTTTTGTTCATAATACCTTGTGACATCCTCGCACCGGATGATCGCAGTTTTACGTGCGATAAATCTGCCTGTTCCTTGTTTATATTACTGAGTTTAGCCGAAAAAAAACGTGATAACGCATCCGCGACCACGCTGTCAGACGACTTAATATGCCTCAGAACGACATCAAAGCCAGTATGAATTGCAGGATGGTCGCTTGCAACCGTGTTAACTTGCTCTGAGTTAACAGCCTGCATACTGACTGATTATCATTGTATATGATTGTCGGTACTTGTTGAAGGTAATGTCTCCAGCACCTGGCTACTTGGGCAAGTGCCAGCAGTTCATTCGCATAGAGTGATGTCGTCCCTCGGGTCTAAATCGCCAGGATTCGTATGCAATAGGCAGCAGTTTGTTTTGATATTGCTGCAAGGCTACTGCGCCTATGGCATCTTCCGACGCATCACATAGTATATGTAATGTTTTGTTTTGGTTAAAGATTTTTGTATAGGAGGCTGCATAAAAAGCCGTTTCAACATTTGAAAAGGTTTTTGCTGGTGAGTCCCCTACTTAAACCTAACTCATTTTTGTAGTAGTTCAAACAGTGGAGCTGATATGTGGGCATAATTGAGAATGAAGTTCCGATAGAATTGATGCGTGCCCAAAAAGGCACGGAGCTGTCTTGTATTTTTGGGACGCGGCCAGGACCGAATAGCCTTAACTAGACGTTCTAAGCATTCTTTTCCGTGCTCTGAGAAAGTAAACCCGAAATAATTAACTTTCTTAACTCCAAAGGCGCACTTACTTCTCTTAAGGAAGAAACGATGTTGTTGCAGACGTTGTAGTACGTGCCACGTACATTTACGTAACTCCTTCATCATACGGCCAAATACAAGCATGTTGTCGAAGATACGACGGCTTCTTTATTAAGAATACGCCATAAGGCCTCATTCATCGCCTTAGTGAATGTGGAAGCTGCTCCTTTGAGTCCAAAGGGCATAACTTTGAGCTCAAAGGAACCAATGGGGATTTGAATGCCGTATAACGGATGTGCACGGGCTTTACTCTAACTTGGTGGTATGCTTGAAGTACGTCTAGTTTACTAAAATAACGGGCCTCTTTCAGATAGTCAAAAAACGCATATCTGCGCAGAATCGCGTAGTTATTTCCATGCGTCATATTGTTTAGCTTTTGGTAGTCCAGGCACATGCGTAGCGTGCATTCTGTCTTGACTACAAAAAGCACCGACGACGCGAATGAGGAGGTAGATGGCCTAATAAGGTGCTTATCTAAAAGCTGATTGATTGTCTTTTCTAGTTCCTTTTCCTCGTCTTTAGACAATGGATAGAGAGGCGAGTTGAATGGCATAAATGTCTGCTCTAGTGGAATCTCATGTTTTGCACCTTTTCGCAGAGGTGGACCTTCTGGCAATTCCTTGTGGAAGAGGTCTTTAAATTCTTAGTAATGGCTGAAAACAGTAATGTATATCATTAGTAACTTTTTCTTTGCTATCTTTTATTTTAGCAAATACTGCAAATACCAGTACCTGGGGTTGTTGTACTAATATATTGCACACTTCGGTGGCTGACATCAAATTAATTTCATTTTGTTGCCATTGTGGCAACCTTATCTTCTTTTCTCCTGACACCACCGCACGTTTGGTGACCGAATCACAGAAAATTTTATTGTTTTCTATCCACTGCATCCCCAGTATTATTTGGTAATTCCGTATAGGCATTACATTAAAATTTAATGTAGCTTGGTATTTGCCACTTGTTACTGGGACGTATAAAGCCGTCTTGGGAATTGCAATGGTGCTCCCATCAGCGAGTGCCGCCAGTTTATTTTGATCCGCGATGTTAGAAAGTCTTAAATTCAGCTGGTGGGCTAACTTTTCATCTAGATAATTCTCAATAGCGCCCATGCCCATCAGTGCTTTACACGTATGCCATTTAACGTCTACTTTAATTACACATAATTCTTTAGCTACTGATTTATGAATAATGTTAATTTGGGAACTTATTTTTCTCTGGGTTGATTCTTACTTTGCAGTCCCTGATCATGTGACTGATGCGTCCGCAACAAAAGCACTTGACGGTCTTATTCTTGGGTCTGGCCCCTTGGGGCCTATAAGTTTGCACTTCATCTGTGTTGATTTGCATGGGTTCCGCTTTAGGAATATCCATACTGTCATGAGCTGTATACCATGTCTCGATTAACGTGCACTGCTAAAGATTACGGGAGCGCCTAGATGAGGAAGTGCATCTGTTCTGATCGAGTAGAGTCATTTATATCATTAATTATGTGACGAAATTTCGTAACAAATTCATTAACTTTATTGCCTCTAAGGTGTAATCTCTGCAATTCAGCCAGCCTGGTCATCTGCATTTGTCCCCCTGAGAACGCGCTTAACAGGAGTTGAGAGAAACGTTGCCATGTCAGCAGCTGATTGCTGGGCATAACGGCTTTAATCCAATTTGCGGCCGCCTTTCGTTAGATAGGCCGGTACTACTTGTACTGCCATCTCTAAAGGTATGTTTTTGCATGCCGCTACCAGCGCTAACTGTTTTAGAAAAGCTTCGGGGCCCTCTTTGGGATCCCCTGAAAGTGTGTGGAAATTGTAAAATGTTAACTGTGTATTGTAATGAGGATTGGTTTAGTTGTGCCACCGTTTGGATTAATAACCCGAAGTGCGGTGGCATATTAAACTGGCCATCCATGGTAATCGAAGCTGTACTAGCCTAGACTGGTAATTTGCAAACTAAATAAAGCAAAAGCCTACCAACAAAGCGTAACTAATTCCTAACGACTAGTATATTACAACTAACACGCAATCAAAAGAAGCCTTTCATTGTTATGAATTAGATGAGGTTGCAAAGGAAGCCTCTGGTTGCTAAGAAAAACGTACTTCTAAGGGAAACGTATACTTCAAACTGAATAAAACAATCTGAAAAGTTAAATGGAGAAAGTAGCATTTCTCTACAGATTAGAACATATACGAATCCTTTAATTTGTTAGCATTCCTATTTAATAATCTTTCTTTAAGAACTATTGCCAACGCTTTTCTACGTAATCATATATAATTGAAGGGATGAGTAGCTACCAGCTAATGTTAAAATTTGCCTAATACAAACTAACTATTGATAATATAAGGCATGCCACATCTTAGCAGAAAAGTTTCCAAAAGTTTCATAATGGTATCATTAAAACACGAATCATGGAACCGATTTCGAAATTTAACGTGCTATTCATTCTTGACACGTCATTGCAAGTCGTTTGATATATTACATGCCACATTTTAGCATTGAAAGTTCCAATGAACCATACTGGTTCCATGAAACCACATACCATTGAACCTATTTCGACTATCGTTAATTTTACGTTGATATTCAATCATGACATGTTATTTCAAGCTGTTTGATATAATACATGCTATAACTTAGCATTGAAAGTTTCCAATGGACCATAATTGTACCATGTAACCACATACCCGTGAAGCAGTTCTGGTTGATATTGACCATCAAGGAAGACGATCACGTGTCTTCACTTAATTCATAGTGCCAAAGGGAGAACAGCATATTATACATGGAATTTTATAATGAAAAACGTGGTCCCCTACATTATTTTTGACTATTTGAACCGGAAGTAGTTCACCGATTTTTTCCACCAACAAACTCCTTTCCTTATGGGCATGGAGCACTTTTTACATATCCTCTAACACGAGGAATTATGTTGACTTGCCATGAACCCTCCGAGACTTGTATTCTCTAAGGGAAACATAAAAGGTACATAAACAAAATTGTCTCTTACTAATTATTCAATCACGAGACGTGAAACAGAAAGGCGGTGGACGGTTGTATCCAACCTGGTACGGCCTCTATAATCACTAAGTTGCGGAACGCCTGGCACGGCAATAGAAATTCCTGCAGCCACAATTCCTGACCAATGCCTTCGTTCCTGACGTCTGCTACGTTGCTCGTATTCTCTTCCACGGGATTGAAGAACGGCTTGCTATGGTTGCTTGTCGGACTAACTGCATTTACTACCTCTCGGGTAATGGCCTGTTGCGTTGGAGCTCCTGCTCGCGTCGGCTCATCTTCAATCTCCAGGCTTAAGCCTGTGTTAAAACCACGGCCTACGAGATAGTAACAGGCAATGACGTATATTAAAGATAGACTCTGATTCCTATTGTTGTAACTTGAAGCAAATTAGGAAGCTCCATGCCCAGAACTGTCATGGCTGAAAGTGAGTGAAGATGATGCAAAACACATGGCTAAACACGAGAGTAGCTGATTAATAATTCTTTCACACGCCGTTCACGGAGTGATAAGTTTATCTTTTCGTTTACTTTGTATTTGAAGTATTTTATTATATTTTTTAAACAATTTTTTGATCATGGTTTCAATTTCGTTTCGATTGTCTTGCAGTAACGTATTTTCATTTTAGTTACGTATTTTTGATTTATTTTTGTGGAAAATGATTTCTGATCCTTTTTCTTGTCTGTTTGTACAGTTGTACGCAGAACAACTTTGAATAATGGTTTTGAATTAATAATTCCTCGGGCCCAAAATCTTCAAAAACAAAGCAGCCAGAGAGCTAATTACTCCACGGCTCACTCCTGCCCA
Organism: Rhysida immarginata; assembly: GCA_023313115.1. Lineage (NCBI taxonomy): Eukaryota > Metazoa > Arthropoda > Chilopoda > Scolopendromorpha > Scolopendridae > Rhysida > Rhysida immarginata. Next base: position 391,927 of record JAHWFO010092009.1, read on the forward strand.
GAACTATCATGGCTCTATTTGCTTCACTTTTTGCCGTTGTTAACAATAGAATTCGGAGTCTATCTTAAATATACGTCATTGGTAACAGGCCTGTGCATTTGATGTAAAAACATGGAAACACGAGCGTTTTAATATTATGTCATGAAATCCTGCTATCTGCCGGCGGTATCAGTAAATTTTCTATTAAAAACGTGTTTGAAAATAATAAAACTTATATTATTTTAAGCAGATTTATTATTTTAAGAAATTAACTTTGAAGTCTTGTTTATTTCTTAAAACAAAATAATAAATCTGGTTAAAATGTAAATTTTATTATTTTCAAACACGTTTTTAATATAAAGTCTGCTGATACCGCCGCCAGATGACAGGATTTCATGACATAAATCTTAAAATTCGAGTTTCCCAATTTTGGCTTCAAAAACAGGCAAATGCACAGGCCTTTTACTATCTCGTAGGCCATGGTTAAAACAGTTTATTACGCAGCGACTGCGACGAGAAATCGCTGCTCCTTTCAGAGTCTCTTGAGAGATGCTCGTCCGGCGAGAGAGCGAAGGAGGCACTCGAATTCATGAAAATCCACGTTTCCGAATACTCGAAGCAATGTCCGCTTTGGAAACTTACATGAATGTCTTTTTGTCGAGAAGTCCGCTTTCTTGCTCCTCTCCGCTTGGCTGGCTCGTGCTTTCTTTCCCTCTTATTACTTTGCGCTCCCCACGTCTCGTATTTCGCGCTCTTGCGCATCTTCAAGTTATTTCCGTGAAACGGAATCTCATTCTGCCATCTATTGCCACAATGATGCGCATTGCACTTATTAATATTATAATTATCGCCTGTGGCAATAGATGGAGCCTGGACTTTTGTTTCCTGTGCGCCTCGCGCTGAGATGGACCGCGATCGCATATTTCAGTTTTCAGCAATGTTTTGAACTATTAAAACTACTGGATCCTCCCCGAGTAGAACTGCTGGCGTGCATGTAATCGATAAGCAACCAGGGCAAGCAATCGATCAACTGTAGGGACAGATTCAACTGAAGCCATTGAGCAAAACAGTAGTTATGATGGATTTATTAATGACAAATTCCTGTTAATTTAACTCCAATGCAATTAAACAATTTTGTCAGGCCTACTGACGAAGAAAGCATCTTGCAAAGTCACAACTTCATTGGATTAAAAATTAAAATAAAAGTTTTAAGCACATATTTTTACTTTAAAAAGTGGATATAAAAAGTAAAAGATAATTTTTGGTGCCTCTCATTTAAATAAAAATTCATAAAATTAAAAAAAAGCTAAAGGTTTGGTGCGCGTTTAATGTAAATTTTAAATTGAAAATATTACACAATAGAATAAACTTTACCTTTTTATTTAATTTTATAAATTCCGATTTAAATGCGACACCAAAAATTATTTTCGACTCTTTCCATGCACGTTTTAAATGTGTGCTTAAAATACTTAAAAAACATTTTTTTATATTTATTTATTTTATTCTTTTTAAAAAAAAACATGCTTTTGGTTTGGTTTGGTTTGGTTTGGTATTAATGTCTTTTTCAACTGCTATGGTCTTTTCAGGACGGCATTATAGGGGCCGCAAATTTTGCCTCGCAAGGGTTCTTTAACGTGCAGCCGGCAAACGACTACACGGGACCAACGGCTTTACTTCCCTTTCGAAGGAAGTGCGTGATCTCAGGATTTCCCCCTGAAAAATCTTCGTCGTCCTCGGCCGGGATCGAACCCGCGTACTCGAGCATCAGAGGTGATCACGTAACCGCTGAGCCACCGAGGCCGATAACCATGCTTTTACATACCTACAAAACCAAGAAAGCCGTGGAGATCTGAACATGAGAGTTCGACAGGCAATGAGGAGTAGACTGGATACATGCATCCTAGCTGGTGGTAGTCATTTTCAGCAGTTATTGTAGATTAAGAAGCTTCACTTGTAAACTTATGTAAGATAATAAATTATTAAGAATTGATTTTTTAATATTTTTTTATTTATCGTGATACCTAAACATAACGGGAATCAATGAATAATTCCAGCTAAAATAGTAAATACTACTCCTATTGATACAACGTAGTGAAAGAAGTGACCATTGCCTGGGATTTTAATTAAACAAAAATCACTTTTAATCCTGTTTAGGAATTCTAATTTGAATATTTTTATGCTGAATTGTTGTGTCACCGGAAATGAATCAGAGTGCCAAATTTGGAGTCGTTTGAACAACGGGAAGTGGGTGAAAAATTGATTGCAATATTTGACCCACACTAATAAACATGTGAAATTAAGTAAAAGTGTAATTATATATAATGAAAAATAGAGGATGTAGACTAAAGGTAAAAATAATGAAAAGTAAATAATCATTGGTATCAAAAAACAGTGTTTATTGTTACAACATTAACATTCTTACATATCTGCATAATGGTGAATATTGCAAGGTACTAACTAATTAAAACAAAATTCAAATATTGCAAGGTGGTTTCGGTAATATCGCCATCATCACGGCCACAAAATAACTACAGAGGTGAAAACAACAAGACTACCGAATATACAGGGTGTTTCATAATTGGTGTCCAGTCTTTAGGTCCAAATAACGGCTCAAGGTGAACAGGTGGGGGAAAAATGAATATTGATTATTTGGTTTTAATGTCCCCTAATTCAGAATAAAAACATTTCGCGTCCCTGGTGGTGAAGGGGTATATTTTGAAAATTTTAATTTCAAGCGGTACAGGTTAGACCCCATATGTTATTTAGAAAGTTGTAGAGCATCATGTAAAATGTGGGTGTAGCAAAAAACCCGGTGAAAAAATCTCATGCCCTGTCCCCTTTATCGAGTGGGTGAAGTGAAAGGTATGGCTAGCCGATGTGGACAAAGACCATACTTATTAGAAAACAGTGGGGCCTACATTTGGAGTGGGGTCAAGACCATTAGCTTTTCAGGGTAACGACTCATTCATTCTCATTCATTTTCAAATGAACTGTTTTCTAATAAGTAATAAAGTTCTAACAAGTTTCTAATGAGTTTTTCTGTTTTTGTCTACATTAGCTAGCCATACCTTTCACTTTACCCACTCGATAAAGGGCAGGGGATGAGATTTTTTCACCGGGTTTTTTTGCTAAACCCACATTTTACATGATGCTCTACAAGTTTCTAAATAACACATGGGATCTAACCCCTACCCCTACAAAATTAAAATTTTCAAAATTTACCCCTTCACCGCCCAGGGACACGAAATGTTTTTATTCTGAATTAGGGGAAATTAAAACCAAATAATCAATATTCATTTTCCCCAATCTGTTCCCCTTGAGTCGTTATTTGGACCTAAAGACGGGACACCAATTATGAAACACCCTGTATAGCTAAAGAAGGGGCATGTCAGCCAATCGGATTTTAGGTATTAAAGGTGCATATGCCTCTTTTTAGCTATATATTCTGTAGTATTGTTGTTTTTTTCCTCTGTAGTTATTTTGTGCCCGTGATAAGTGTTATTACTGAAACGCGTTGGCTGCTATTAAAATTCCTACAATGTTGCAATATCACAATACATGATACAGAACACGAGTATAACCACAAACATTAACGGGATCATTTTCTATAACTATGTTCTGGACTAATAATCACTGACGCTCGAAAAAAAATGTTCACTTCATGAACATACGCTTCATGAACATATGCTAATTTCAAAGATATACCAAATTTATTAAATGTCATTTTAAATTTTATTAAAATATTTACAAAATATCCGTTACTAATTCTAGCTGAAGGAAAATATGGCCAAGTGACATTTTTATTTGTTAAATGTCTGATTTAAAGATGAAAAAAAAAACCCGTGCTGTTATGACTTACGACGTCAACCTGCAATGATCTTAGCACCTTATTATTAAAAAAATAATACAGATGAAAGAAATATCTTGACATTATCTTGTGCAACAGATTACCTGTAAAAAAATTTCTTTGAATGTTTACAAAATGTACAATAAAAACCGAAATACTGGGTAACAAGCGCCCGTATCCTTACGTTGAGTAACACGCTCCATTCTCTACTACTCCCTACAGTTGATCGCTTATCTCTGTCTAGTACTTATCGATTATGTTACTCGCCTGTCGCGTCATCCAGACACAGCGCGGATGATCCAGTAGTTTTAATGGTTCAAATCATTGGTTTTCAGCATCAGTTTGGATCGCTGCTTCATTCTGATTGGCTGATGATGTCAACATCCGCTAATATTGCATCAATTTTTATTTTCAATTATAAGAATCGCACATAATTTATTAATGTGCTTATACATTTTTAGTAGGCCAAATTTTACTTAATTTTTTCATAAATATATGTATTGTACGAGCATTTCTTTTTGTTTAGTCCATTAAAAATAGAATGGGATGTGATGATCTTTAAAGCAATCTTTAAGCCCATATAGCGAATTTCTTCCTCTTTGGGTCAATATAATAATATTGATTGTTGAAATATCAACAACTTTTTGTACAGTTTTTTTAACAACTTTTGAAGTTGTTAAAAAAAATTTTCAAACATTTTACTTGACTTTATAAAATGAAATGCTCAGGAAAAAATTCATTTTCAATACCTGTACTTAGGAAAAAATTAACTAAAATTTGGCCTACCTAAAAATGTACACGTATCAAGTAGTGGTAGGCGATGTCGGAGTTGAACATCGAAAAATCGATGTTTTTTGACGTCCAGGCAGCTGGCGATTTTTTTTTTTGTCTTTTTTTTTTTTCTTTTGGTTGTTATTAATTTTTATTATTAAATATAATAAAAAATTGGATAAATTTTTTGGTCCTCTTTTGTCTCGGTATCAAAATATTATTTTTTGTGCTATTTTTCAATATTCTGTTTCCCCATTGGCTTTTTGACAGTATTTTTCATTTCACCGGTTCTCCATTTTACAACGCTTATCTAACTTTAACCTATCAATCTATATACAGGGTGTACCAAAAGAAGCGGGACGGTCGAATATTTCGCGAAATTTACATCGGATCAAAAAACTGAAAAACATGTGTTCAATATTTTTCAAAAATCTATCGAATGACAGCAAACACGACCCCCCACCCCCACATACGGGGATGGAGTGGGGGGGGGGGGCAACTTTGAAATCTTAAATGAAACCCCCCATTTTTTATTGCAGATTCATATTCTACGTATAAAACTGTATTCAGTACCATAAAAATTTCCACCCCACCCATCCCCCGGGGGTATAATTAAGAGGAAATCAATTTTTTCAATGAAAATATTTAAAACAATTAAAATAATTAACACAATCAATACAGTATTTTGATGCAATATTGTAAATTGTTTAATTCTTGATGGATGGTTTTGTTCTCATGGAAAATAAGATTTGTGAAAAAAAAATCTAACAATGATAGTACGTATTTTCATTTTACAAAATGCAAATATCATCGTTTAAACTGTGAAACAAAACAGATTGTTTTCCCGAGTGAAGAAATGTGATTCATACACCTGGAGATATAACTTTCAGGCCTTAGTATACAATTGATATAGTGAAGTTAGGACTAAGCAAATCTGAAGGCCCTGAGAAGTGTTGAAATTTTAATAGTTCCTTATAGACTGCAGCGGGAGCGGACTAGAAGTCGTTGTAGAGAGGTCGCGAGACGTCGCCCCCCCTCTTCAACCCTCGTTAGACTAACAGAAGCGAGAGAAGATAACCCAGAATCAGTGAGTAGATTTTATGACGTTGAATTCCATATTTCGTGGGTAGGCTTAGCTACCCTACCCCAGTACTTGAATTCTATTGTCCCTTAATATTTATAATTACTCTAATGCTTATGTGTAAAATTATGCATCGACATCATAGGAACAATCAGAAGAACCGATTGCTATAACATTTTGGAAGTATTTTAGCAGACATATCCTCATTAACATTTCATTTGACAGTAAAGTCACCTACTTAAAAAGGGTATAGATTATCAATTATGCGATAGTAATTTTGTATCTTTAATGAACCCTATTATTTTGTATACACATGGATAGATTGTAAAGGTCACATGTAAAGGAGCTAAAGATCCCTGAATTATATTTAAGAAGTTAAATTTTTTTTTTTTGCAAGACAAATTGAGGAGTTGTAGCCCATTTTAATGTTAAGTTATAAACTTTATTATTAGTTCCCAACATGCACAGATGCAATTGAAACAGTTGTATTTTTCGTTTGGATCTAAGCCACTCCGATCTTCATTCCTAAGGAAAGATCAAAGAGACCGTTTTAGCATTGGAACAGTAATATTTTTCAGAGTAGTTAAGCAGAAATTAAATCTTGGCAAATAAATATTTGGCCTACCTGGATGCCTGGACATCAGATGTGCTGATATCGTGAGTGGAAGGAACGATTCAAGGGGACGCATTCCATCGTTACTGTTACCCGGAGGTTGATAATAAAAACCCCGGTGAAACGTGGTGGAGGCCGCACCCCGCGGCAAGACTTCGTAGTGCTCCGGCGATTCATTAGCACGATCGAAATATTATCTCTTCAGAACTAGCCATGAAGAATGAGAAGGTTCGATTTAGAACCACCAGTACAAATTAGTTCAGCTATTGTCATAATAGCGTAGGTCAAAGCACACATCGCTGATGTATTCATTTCAAAGTCTTTGTTCTCCATTCGCCGCATGGCGCGAGATCGATCTTATGTTTATACAAGCATGTATTTCTCATTATTAAATTATTTACATGAAACAAACACTTCATTCCTAATAGAAACGTTTATTAGTGATGGTAATATTCCTTATGGCAGTGTATGAATAACACGTTGTTTTGTTTTCGGCTGGTCTGAGCAGGAGAACGTAATGGAAGGTCCGAACAGGAAGAGCCTCAGGAAGTAACACCATCTATTGAGACCATATACAACTCAAGTTAAATTTTCTTCAGTTTTAAGAGAAATTTCCGATTATGAGACTAAGATAATAATTCATGTTCCAAATAGGAATTTAAAAGAGGAATCCTCACTCCTCTAGAGTCAATTGATTATTGTTATTTAAGAAACAGTTTTAGAAAATTTTATTTCTTTCAAGATTTATACCCGACATTCCATTTGATAAGCTTGACCAGCTGGTGACCTAGATAATCAGAGAAAGCAAAACAAACCCAGTCAATCCTTTTTCCTTGTGAATGGAACCTGTCTTAACTATTGTTCCCAGATTAGCACTGAAAGGAGAATCTAACTTCCTCGAATAAAGAAATAAATGAAAAGAAATTTTATCAGAAATAGAAATTTTACACGAATGATAAATTGAACAAGATTATAACGATGTTTACAGTTTATCCCAGACAATATATAAGCAATCGATTCAAACTTAAGATATATGATACATCTTTTGAGTTGATATTTTGATCTTAGAGCTGATTCTTTTGTTAAATTATGGGCTAGCCTATCTACTCTCTAGCTTAATAATAAGTAAACGTCACCCCCTTTTTCACTACAGATGACAAGACGGGATGGCGGGTGCTTAGCTATTAATATGTTATTGTTGCACTTGAGCTATTGTCCAAGAGTTGTTTAGAGCTCCGAACCCCCCCTTCCTCGACACAATACCGATTTTGCGCGCGAATACATTTATATGGAAATTAGAATTAGTAAAAGATTACATGCACATATTAATCCATTTATTTATTGCTTTGAATAGAAACTTAGTATCGAACACATTTAAACATTGAACAAAAATATATATGGGAATACAACATTTACTCCATTTATTCTCTATTCTTTTTCTATTCTTTAATAAAAAAAAAAATTTTTAAATTGGCCGAGACAATTGGAATGAGTTGGCTTTTAGGAAAACCTGACGAATCTCCCGAGTCAACCGACACCGCACGTCAACTGACGCTTGAGGACCACACCCTCAAGGCAGACGATGCCAGTGAAGGACGCCTGAGATTGTTCCTGATCCAGAAACCGGAGATCCAACGCGGAAGAGAAGAGACTTGAACCTTATGACTTTCCCTGTTCAGGAAGCAAGTTTGTGCCACAAATTATCAAGTACTTTGAAGTATTTCTTAAGTAATATTTTGCCTTGTGTTTTCTAACATAGTATTGAATTCCCTTATTCAGTGAATTCCAGTGAACTTTATGTTGTGTTTGAACTTTAGTGAACTGTGTATTGAGAAAAAACTATATAGAGTATTAAAAACTTTTGAACTGTGTGATAGGAAACTTCCAATGTTGTGCACAAAATTTTCGTTAAGAAGGCCTATAGTTTCATTTATATTTAAGTAGTAATTAGGTTACATATTATTGGTGTCCTTATACACTTTATAATACCTTAGTATTTCATGATAGTTAGGAACTGCCTAACCGATTTTTCTTGTTAAAGGAAATTGCTTATATTATACATTATCAGTAAATAATTTCTTTTTGAGTATTTTTAGTTGCCATTTGAGATGTAGGCTTGCCGGCGTCGACTCGATCTGTCTAGCTTCATCATGGAAGATGCTGCGTAGAAGCAAGACCGCCCAGAGGATTTCAGGTAAAGGTACCGCCTCGGGGCGAGGCTTTTCTTGCAGGGGGAGGTATTTGTAAGGTTTTGAGAATTATTTAGCTAGAATTTGAATATTCAGATTATTTAAGCAAATGAGCTATTTTATAATTCGCGTTCAGGATTGTCTAATTAGAGGCAGGAGTTAAGAGTTTTTATAAAGTTTAGAAGAGTTTTATGCAGAGAAAGATTAAATAAAGTATTAATTGTTTTAAATATTTTTTATGCGTAGGTGTAAGGAGTTGTTAATAAGAAGCCAACTTTTAAGGTTTGTCAGAAGGAGAAAGCAAGAGTCAGTTTACACAGCTTGTTTTGATCGTTAGAATCATATTCAAGGATAGAAATTGTATGGCCAGTGTAGGACAAGTGAATCGGAAACCGGATGAACAGATAGAAAGCAAGAAAGATGAATGTAAGGATTGAACTTTGGATTTTGAAGAGAGAAAAAAGACAGGGAATGATCACGTGGATGCCGAAGTTTGATTGGCTGTCGAAAATCGAAATTGTTTTGTCAATTATGCTAAGTGAAAGATTTTAGTCAGTAGCAATGTAACGATTCCCGTAGCCGAGTGTGGGGCGAACGACTCATAAATTTATATACTAATTCGGCCTCCATCTGGTAATCCTAAGATTCCAGATGGGAAGTTTTAAATTTTAGTATTAATCCAGTTTGCGTTGTAGTTTAATGAAAATGTAACCGTCAGATTGAAATGTTAGTTAGCTCGCGGTATCGAGGAGTTTTGAAGAGTTTCTATCGAGCTGAGAACCAGCGTCATCAATTTCAATAATTTCATGGTTTGCGTGGGATGTTGCAAGAATGTGTACCGAGCCCCGTGGAGTACCCAGATCCAGTACAAGAAGCCAGAGACGATCTTCCTGTGAGCCACTCCGTTGGACGAGGACGACCCCCCTCCCGCCAAGCTGTTGTAGCAGAGAGGACGAGAGAGATCCAAGAGCGGACAGATTGAGAAGACACGGTATAGCCCATTTCCAATTTAATGTCTCAATGGCCAATTCTTTAATTCCTCACATGATTTCATTCTTTCTATTTTTATATATTACATTCATATTTTGGGAAGGAATTATTCTATCAAACAGCGGGAAGGACAATTATAACGTAACTTAGAACAGTCATATTATACGTAAAGAACCCTGATTAATTTAATCTAAATTCTGTATTTTATCCAGTTAATTGTTTAATTGTATTTATTAAAGTCTTACGTTCAGATCTTTATTCAGTAGCAATATAGCAGATTGCTCAGTCAGTAGTTTACATTCATTATTATTTCGGAGCTATTAAAGCCATATTTGTATTTTACATTCCGAGAGAAATAGAACTATTTATAATTAGAGTTCCTGTTGAACATTGTTATCACTAGATATTTCTAAATTCAGTATAACCCGAATTTCCTTGAGATATAACTTGTATAATCGAACAATTGAGAATTACATACATACCTAATTTACATATTACTATTACTAATTTATCATTATTGTTATATCCAGAACTTTTGATCATTGTCTTATAAGTTTAGTCTAAAGGAATCCTTGGTAGAAAATCATTCTGTTGTATGTCACACAATTTAATTACTAAGTTATTATTTGGAATTGTGATTACTCATTGAAACGTATAATTAGTCATATTGCCACAAGTCATTTCTTAATTACAAATTGCATTATTTTATTTGAATCTTAATTGGAGCTTGACCAAGTTGAAATTCATATCTTAAATTATCTTTATCATTTGCATTATCTTCCATACAATATTGTTTTATATACATTTGTTGAACATTGAATAAACATTATATGTTAAATTGTTAAGTCAGTCTAAGTGCCTATTCTTTCCTCCAGGCCGGGCCTGTTAAAGCGGAGGTATCTTTTATGTAAGTGGGATAAACCCTAAATTATTATAAACTTTGTGAATAGTATAATTCACTGGCACAGTCTTTTACCTAACATAATTATAATAAATTACTCGACCATATACCTATGAATATTATCCCCAGGAACCCTACAGAAGGAGGCACTCGAATTCATGAAAATCCACGTTTCCGAATACTCAAAGCAATGTCCGCTTTGGAAACTTACATGAATGTCTTTTGTCGAGAAGTCCACTTTCTTGCTCCTCTCCGCTTGACTGGCTCGTGCTTTCTTTCCCTCTTATCACTTTGCACTCCCCACGTCTCGTATTTCGCACTCTTGCGCATCTTCACGTTATTTCCGTGAAACGGAATCTCATTCTGCCATCTATTGCCACAATGATGCGCATTGCACTTATTAATATTATAATTATCGCCTATGGCAATAGATGGAGCCTGGACTTTGTTTCCTGTGCGCCTCGCGCTGAGATGGACCCCGATCGCCCGTGTTCTTGTTCACAATACCTTGTGACACAGACATTATCATTAGCCTGAAACACTCTATTGCCTTTCTTTTGGCTATAACTTTTAATTACTCTATCAGCTCTGGAGTTTATCCTCACGCCCTGAAGTTATCTCGAGTTGTACCTGTCTTAAGAAAGGTGATCCTCGCCAATTCAAAATTTATAGTCCCATCACAGCTTTGCCTTTCTATTCTAAAATCTGCGAAAAGTTATTCTTTATTCGTTTCTTAAATAATATTTATTAAATAAAAATGAAAAATAAATAATAATTAATAAAATAATTAAAAAATAATAAATACTAATAAATAATCAAAATAAAATTAGAAATATAAAATCAAATAAAAAGTTGACGTTTTGGATAGTGACTATCCTTTATCAAAGCAAAAAGGATAATTCTCTAAAGGCAATTAGAATATTAGAGAATTATCCTGAAGTTATGAAAAAAGTATTAAAGGACGCCTTTATATATAGTTGGCATAGGGGACAGTAAGACGGTTTTGGCTGAAAAAGTAGAAGAGGAATTTGAAGACGTGTTGGTATAGACCAGGAAGGAGGACATATAGGAGGTAATAAGAGGGCGATGAAATAAATGCAAGAGGATAACACATAGAAAATAAAATTATAAAAAAGTTTAGGAATGATAGGGTATCTAGCAAAATGATTTCGTAAAATTCCCTGGGGGAAAAAATTTTTTTAATAATCCCTGAAAAAATCCCTGACTGTTCCCGGTTACACAATTTTTTTGACAAAGCCCAGTCACTAGTCACCCTAAAAAACAGTATCGCATAAAAAAGTCACTAAAATAAAAGAGTACAGAGAGCCTATGAAAAAAATAAATAAATAAATAAATAAAAAAAAAGTTTCCTCCAATTCATATAAGAGCACAATTTTCTTAATCCTTGTCAGCATGGCTTTACTCCATGGCGTGTAATATAGCAAACGACTCGGAATGGTTTGCCATGAATGAATATAATGTAAAATTAATGATAGTCGAAATTGGTACAAAGGCACCTGGTTTCGTGGAATCATTTTGGTTCATTAGAACTTTCAATGCTAAAATATGGCATGTAATATATCAAACAACTTGGAATGACGTGTAATGAATGAATATAACGTAAAATTAATGATAATCGAAATTGGTCCATGATTCGTGTTTTAATAATACCATTATGAAACCATTGAAAACTTTCAATGCTAAGATATGGCATGTAATTACTTACGCCTTATAATATCAATAGTTAGTGTTAGGCAAATTTTAACAATAGCTAGTAGGTAATCATTCCTTCATTGGTACATGCTTACGTAGAAAAGCGTTGGCAATAGTTTATGAAGAAAAAATTAACAGAACTCTTCAATAATTAACGCCTATTTTATTAAATAGGAATGCTTACAAATTAAAGGATTCATATATGTTCTAATCTATAGAGAATTGCTACTTTATCCATTTATCTTTTCAGGTAGTTTCATTCAGTTTGAAGTATTCATTTCTCTTAGAAGTACGCCTTGCTTAGCAACCAGAGGCTTCCTTAGCAACCTCTTCCAATTCTTAACAACGAAAGATTTCTTTAGGAATCAAATGCTTTCATTTCGTTCTCGAATGCGTTAAAATCCTATCGGTCCTGAGCATTTCGGTTGCCTGACTTGTTCTTTTTGATTATTTAATTTGTTCTCTTCAATGTTACGTCTGTTTGTATATGGGTGCGTTGGAGTTGACTTTTAGTTCTCCTGAGGGCTTCTTTATCTTTATTGTATTTTTACCATTAGTTAGCTTAATATAATAATTTCAGAAGCTTTAATGGTTTTATTTGTTTTACTTGTTCTAGTTGTTATATTTTATTTCCTTTATTTGTTTTATTTAATTTCTTTATATTCATCCTAGTCGTATTTAACTAATTTTAAACTGTAAATTATTTACCTGTTATTTACTAACCACGTCTTAATTTTCTATATTCTGTTTTGCATTTCCCTCCTGGCCTAACCTCGTCAGGCACTATTGTAATTATCTTCTAACCTATTAAATTATTAAATAAATAAATAAATAAATAAATAAATAAATAAATAAATAAATAAAACTTGTCATAACTATAAGACTGTATTTTCTTAAGTGAGAAAATAGGGAGTACTTTTCAAAGCATCATCTCCGTGTATTGGTAACTTTATTGAAAACCTTTGTGTAATAGTAACTGTGACAGGAATTTCATGTTTTATTTATAGTTGGTCAGAACAATTTCTGACATGTGTAGTAGATATAGAGAACGAGAGAGATGGCAAAGAGTTAATTTGTTGAGTTTAATTATGTTGCTCATTATTGTTCCCACGACTAGGAATAGAACATAACACATACATTAATAAGTGAATGGAGGGTAATGGACAAAAATTCATATCACAAGTTTGGCGCAGTTCGATCCGGGATTTGGGTGTTCATTCCTCATAATGTCGTAAAAGCACGATGTTGATTTAAGAAAGTTTATGAAAAGCAAAAAGCAACAAAGTTAATTATATTGAAATAAACGTTATGAAATATAAAGAAAACTAAAGAAAAAACATAAAGAGAAGCGTTAAATGTTAAAGAACAAGTACTAAGCATGAAGAAAAAAGTTAAAGCATAAAGATTATGACAAAACCTTTTCTTTTATTCTGCCCAACGCTCTCCAAATTAAGAACGGACTAATGTTTACATTCTTTGAAGCTCGCATTTGAACTTTGTTCCCTAAAGGCGTTAAACTTAAAGCTGTTAAAATGAGAAATATATCGGGAAAAATTATTGAATGTGTAGTCGATCGCCCCTGCAGGCGCCAACACTGTGGTCGACTCTGAGATTCACCAAACACACAAGGGTGGTGCGGTAAGGTTGTAAGCTTGGGAAGTAATCCGACACCTGACACGTACTTGAGGGGAAATGCAAAAATTTTTATGATTAAAATTTAACAGAATACAACAAAACTAATTACGCACTGTTCCTATGAGCTAACTCTAATAATCTTACTATTTACACACATGTATATCAAAACTAAGGGTTACAACTTGGACCTTAATAGGCTGTTCAAGGACACACACGTGCCTTGTTTCACAGCTGCTCTCAAATGTTAAGAATTGCCACTCCCAAATGCTGGAGACTGTAAGTTGTCCCAACACATTTATGGCTGCGGAATATGCCGATACTCTGTTCGGTGAAGGACGAACGTGCAGGTGATTCTGTAACAACAATAGCCATGATACTGGGTGACACTACGAGAGTCCGATGGTCTTTTCATTAGCACAACAACAGTGAGGACCACTGAAGCCCCTGTCAGCCACACAAAAGCAATAGGCTCCTCCATTTGCAAGTATAACAGCAATAACGGATATCCAGTTACCCTATATAACTGACTTACAGTCGAAGCATGATCATATGCTCGACATCTCACAATAATGGGCCTCCAACGTCCAACAAAGGACCTATTGTTTCACCACACACCAATTAATCACGTGAATTTTAGGCCAAAGAATGTCACTGTCGTTAACCGACGCTATGACAGGTGGCAGAGCACTGAACATTCAGGTTAACAGGCAATGAAGGCCACTTAAAACTAGCACGTACTTTTGCTTTACGCGAGGCGGTTGCGAAACGAATCATCTATTACCGACGAAGGCTTATATGGTATCCCAGAAATTTCTCAACATTTAAGGCAAAATTATTTCCATTCACCAGAAAATCTTGATATATGAGGGGTACATCAAATATGACGGTGAACCTTGCTGCGATTCCCGGTGATACTTTGCTATCTTCGAATCAATGTAAGCACCAGCCCATGGGTTTTCATTCACCAGATACGAATTATAAATAGAGAAAACTTACATGAATATAAAATACAAATAACATTATATACTATGTGAAGAGTCAAAAAATCGCAAACTTTGTGAATCGTCAACAAAATTAAGCATGGGACAATCGTTTATGGATAGAAGTCAAGGGGCAGTGCCTGAATTTTAAGCAAGCATAAACCATAAGCCCAATTTCGAACATGAACACTCGGCAGCTGCTTCCCGATTAGGGTTAGCAGGTGTGTAAACCTATGCCGCTGAACGTCCTCAATCCACCCATCGGACAGTACGAAAGCCATCGAACGAATGCTCTAAAAACATCAAAAATATATTTTTAAAAACGCTTTGTTTGTATTTTCATACAATAAGAAAGAACTTTTAAACAAAAGCAACGATGCAAAATGCGCCGCCGAGCACTCAACAAAGCACACGGCCGAGGCAAGCTTTCTCCCTTTGGTCAAGCCGAGAAACAAAGCCTGCGTTCAGAAATAAACAAAAAATTATTAATAAGATAACTATAACCGCCGAAGGCGTTGATTTAAATGAGACAATAATAATAAAATTAGACAACCAGGCATTGCTGCCAAAATTAATTAGCATAAATAAGAGCAATCTAAATAAAAAGAAAAACTGAAACAACTGTACCAGGGTGCCACCTATGCCCGCGCTCTAGAAATCTTTTAGGATGGAAATATTTCCAATATCTGCTGACATAGAATGTCACACACGCCTACCCGAAGACCAATCATGGTTCCCCCAGGAAACCAGGATCACCCAAGCACTATTTAAACATCATGTCAAAATCTTAATCCAAACATATCTCTGTGACTTTGATGTTAAAATGCTTCTTAAATTTAGCTCACAAAAGCCAAGCGGTTCACCTGCCCTTTTACCATTCATGAGCCCAAAGCTCGGCAACTCATAACTCGAACGGTTACTTTTTAGACCTTGCCTAACCCGGCTTCCATTTTTGTCCCTACCTCATTTGGGCATACCCTGAGTCTTTGTCGGTACTCGGCAAGCCCTAGCTAACCTTTTTCTATCCTTGATTGCTTCAGAAATAATAAAATATTGCGGTTTAGCACCTAACTACAAAGTGCTATTTTAACGCTTCTTCTCGGGCAGCGCACAGTACGGGTTATGAGATTGTGTGGGTTTTAAGATTATTCGCCTAGTCAAGAAACTTTTCTTACTGATAACTTACTTAAACAAATTAGTACATAAGGTCTTGCTCTGTTTTATAGAAATAAACTTACTCTACTACGGCCGTTCGAATTAAAATACTGGGCTTTAACCCTTTAAATACCACTAGTGTAAGTACAAATTTATTATGGACTATATTTGCTCTCCTTATTAGATTCAACAGCTATTACTGCTTATTTTAAACGTCGCTTATATCAAATAGTTCAGTTTTCTGTTCACCAATATAGTTTCCTTTTTTTTCCTTAATGTATTATAGTTGAAGACTTTACCTTTTCTTCCGGTTGATTGAAAGTGTCCTCTTACACCACAAATTGGGTCTTTGTCGGTTTTTGTTTTCGCCGCAGTATTTTCCGAAATTAAAAAAACGTAACAATTAAAATCTTTTCTTATAGAGAAAATCAAATACAACTACTCATTACATATAGGCTTAAATCACATCTACATCAAACAACATAGTTATAAGGTACAATATTCTCGGAATAAAATTCACTACTGTTAAGTGTCCTGTTTGTTTTCCTTTTCTTAAATCTGACAATCTAATCTCACTTTCTTATGAATGACCTTATTTTAGAAATTATAATGCTTTTGCAATCTCGTCATTTTACAGGTCAGGAAGTTAAAATAAAAATTCTTTAGTATGTCTTTTGAGTTCAAATCTAATGTTGGATTTAATTACTTATTCTCCTTTTTTGATTTCTTTAGCTATCAAGTTCGAGAATGTTCTTCTATGCAATTGGATCCTAAGTTCGTATAGTGCTTTATCGTCTGATTCCTAGGTGCTGTGGATTATGTCGACGGGGGGATAATAGTTAAGTCAGAGGGGGGTAATGGAAATATTTTAAAGGCTTACGTTAATGTGGATTAGTAATTGGCGGGACCGCAGAACATAAACCTACGGTTACTTAGCCATGTCCTACGGTCTCATTAGTCGATCTTCTGATGATTTTAGTAAGCTTCGTCTTCACGCCTAAACAATCCTTGCATCGTCAAGTGGAATTCCTGCCCTCCAAGTTCCATGCGCTGTAAGTTTGGGCTGGTTCTCCTCAATCCTGTGCAAAATAAATTGAACTACCGTAGTTTTGGATTCAATTTCGATATTATGGCCCAAAGTATCCTCACCACCTTACCATATCGTAAACTTCGAACATGTTTAGTGAAATCGAAGCCAGAGCTATTTCTTATGGAATGGTTTTCCATCTCGTCGTCCCTCTATTCGGTTGCGGCCTAATATGCTGCAATTTTTGGAACTCAGGATTTCCTGAAAGGCTTTGTTTAATCCGATTTCGCAATTTTCAATTAACCTAATGAACTTTTATTCTTTTCAGGTTTTTCAGGTTAGGCTATTCTTTTATGAAGCCAAAAGCGGACTGACGTGCTCCTTGTCCTTTTCTCCCATTCCTCAAGACGAAGCCACGAAAAACACGTCTTTCGGCTCTCCTGACGCCATCATGTTTTCTTCATCAAAAAGATATTTTAACTCCAGTTATTTTTAACAACAATGCCTCCAAAGTCTATTATCCACGGGCACATTGTTGTTGAGTGAAACTGTTTCCTCACTTTATCTTCTTCTATATATATAAAGAAGGATGTTTGTGGGTCTGTTTGTTTGTTTGTATGTTTTTTATACAAATCTACAGTTTTATTCCGATCTTGATGAAATTTCGCATACATGACCTTCAAAGCATGAGGAAGGTCACTGTCTACTTCAGATTTCGAAAAAGTAATAATTATTGATAAAAAATCGATATTCATGGTTATAGCAGGGCATATTAATGAGAAATATCGCATGACCAACAATGCAAGACAAAGTTTTTGCAACAATGGTATCAACACGCAATTCACAAACACTCTGCACGGACCAACAATATATATCTCATGACCAACAATGCAAATAAAAGTTTGTGCAACAATAGGTATCAACAATGGTTTCAACACGCAATTCACCAATAACAATGAGCTCAAAATGATGATGCAATGATAAAGCAATCCTTTCCAAGAATTATAACAATGAACATAAAATGATGATGTAATATGGATAAGTTTCAATTTGTAACAATGCATAGAATTCCTGTTATTCAGGCTTTTCTTAGAAAAGAGAGTTAGTAGAATTTCTTGAAAATCTTTAAAAATGATCAGTAACTGGAGATAATGGAGAGTTAGCAGACTATTGAGAAAGAGTGGAAAGACGACAGAGGAAGCACTCCTTTAGCTCCGTCATATATTGAGCAAATGGGAAGCAAGTAAATATAAGAATCGGCGACCGCTAGACTACACAAAGTGATGAATGGCCAAGTTTTGCTTCAACACATCGAGAGAAGAGTGGAAATTGCAACAACACTAAGTATACATCTGAGGTAAGATAACGTGAGTAAGAAATTAATTTGACTAGCAGTGGCATTCTTGGAGAGGTCCAGCCATTGTGAGCCTTTAAAAAGATTTTTTTCGAATTTTCCTTAAGAATTTTTATTGTATTTATTCTAAGCATTTTCATGTGTTTATTTTTAAGATATTGCAATATTTAATTTAATTTTTTGAGATTGTTCTGTTTACATCCAAGTGTAATTATCCCGGGCAACGCCGGGTACCTCTTCTAGTTCTTAATAAATTTCAACAATAGATACGTTTTCTTTAAACTTTGTCCGTTTTCGGAGTTTTAATCATTTTTTTTTATATTTTAATCACTTTTCCAAGCAGGCCAAAGAACAAAAACTTCCATCTACTTAACATTTTTGAAACGCGGGGTTTCTCCTAATAAAGTAAAAGTCTGTTTCCTATAAACTATTGCAGTATCCTATAGAAAAATACTGTTTCAGAGAAATTTTGTAACGTCAAAAATTTCGTATGCCTAATTAAAAATTTTTGTGGGCGTTACACTATCACCACTGGAGGTACAATCCGCCACTTCAGACAACAGTGTCGGTACATTGTCCCCCAGAGGTGTATTTGTCTGTGTTCCAGTTGACACACCCTTCTGCCCATTTTAGCTGCAAGTGCATCCCACATATCTGTGAACGTTTCATGTCCATGGTCGCCTTCTCCCCTTTCCAGATAGTGTGGTTGATCCTCTGTTCCCTTCTTACTGTTGTTCTTGGAACACCAGGAGTTAATTATTGGTCAAAGAAAAGTTTTTGCAAAAACAAGTATCAACAATGGTATCAACACGCAATTCACAATCACAATGCACGGACCAACAATATATATCTCATGGCCAACAATGCGAATAAAAGTTTGTGCAACAATAGGTATCAACAATGGTGTCCAACACGCAATGCACCAACACTATGCAAGGATCAACAATATATGTCTCATGACCAACAATGCAAGGCAAAGTTTGTGCAATATAGAATTCAATGCATAGAATTCCTGTTATTCAGGCTTTTCTTAGAAAAGAGAAAGTGCTTAGCAATTTCTTAAAAATCCTTAAAAATGATCAGTAACTGGAGATAATGCGTTAGCAGACTATTGAGAAAGAGTGAAAGACGATAGAGGAAGCACTCCTTTAGCTCCGTGCTGTATTGAGCAAATGGTAAGCAAGAATCGGCGACCACTAGACTACACAAAATGATGAATGGCCAATTTTTGCTTCGAAAGAAGAAAGGAAATTGCAACAACATCCAGTGTACATCTAAAGTAAGATTACGTGAGTAAAAAATTATTTAGACTAGAAGGCATCTTTGGAGAGGTCCATCCATTGTGAGCCCCTAAACAATTTAAGTCCCGGTATATCACCTAGAATGGTTTTTTTCAGTGAAAAGGTAAATTCCTGTCTTTCGGGTTTTCTTAGAATGGATAATCCTTTCGCTCTATATTATAGTGATTGAGTTTTTATTTAACCAATTTGGAGGTTTAATTTAGCTTTTTGATGTTAGGGTGTTAGTTTGTTTGTGAGTTTGTAGGTTTGTTTGTTTGTTTCTTATGCAAATCTACAGTTTTATTCCGATCTTGATGAAATTTTGCATGCTTGACCTTCAAATCATGAGGAAGGCAACTGTGTACCTCAGATTTCGGAAAAATAATAATTATCGGTAAAAAATCGATATTCATGGTTATAGAAGGGCATGTTAATTAGAAATATCTCATGACCAACAATGCAAGGCAAAGTTTGTGCAACAATAGGTATCAACAATGGTATCAACACGCAATTCACAACACTCTGCACGGACCAACCAATATATATCTCATGACCTACAATGAAAGGAAAAGTTTGCGCAACAATAGGTTTCAACAGTGGTGTCAACACGCAATTCCCACTACGCTCGGACCAGCAACAGATATCTCATGACCAATAATGCAAGGCAAAGTTTGTGCAACAATAGGCCCGTTGTGTTCGCATCAACAATGGTCTCAATGCGCAATTCACCAATAACAATGAGCACAAAATTATTCAAAGTATTATAACAATGAACATAAAATGATGTTTCAATGACAGAACATTCGTTTACAAGAATTATTACAATGAACATAAACTGATGTAATGATAGAAAATTCTTTTCAAAGAATTAAAACAATGAACATAAAATAATGATGCAATGACAGAACATTCGTTTCCAATAATTATTAATAATGAACAGGAAATATATATAATAGACGATATAGATAGGACAGTCTCTCTCAATGAGGCAAAGGAGGTACACGTGTGTTCCTTCAGCTTCCTAACAAGCATTCAGACGATTGGGATACATGTGTGTGTTTCTTTGTGTATGTGTGTGTGTGTGTTTACCTATAAGCGTAATTATCCCGGGCAACACCGGGTCCTCTGCTAGTCTTCTACGAGGGGCGATTGATAAATAAGGTCTCTATGGCTGTAACTTTTTTATTTGTTTACTGATTTTCAAAATTCTTTTTGTATCTGATAATCACATTTGTCCTCTATGTAATGCACTATTCACTGTTCGACTTTTTGTATTTAATTATTTTACTTTAATTGTTGATTAATTTTTGTCAACTCTTTTTTGTTATTTATTTACATCTTTATTTGGCGCTCTTTAAGGGCACTCGAATAAATGTGATTACTTAAATAATTAGATTTATCCATTAAAACGAACATTGTTTAAACTTTCAATTTGCGTTACTTTGTCACTTTTATTTATTCCCTACCATACCCTCTCAGGTACGTTACAGAGGGGTAGGGCGGCTTGGTAGCAAAGCGCCAAACGGCATAAGCGGCAGATTTTTGAAAAAAAAACAAAAAAAAAACGCTTCCACAAAGTTGAAAGTTTTTGTTCGTGTTTTTTTTTGTTGCCAATGGATTATAGTTAGTTGAGATTTTCTTTAATTATTATTCTTGTCTTTTCCCCTATTAGGTTGGAGATTTCCGGTAGAGGTTATTTTTTTCCGTTTGGACTGGTAGGGTCGAAGTTAGTCAGTCGAGCTCAATCCGGTGCGAGGGGTAGGGCGGCTATTTATAACGGAGGAAGCAAAACTGTAAGTTATTTAGTATTGGCATAGTAGTGATTAGGCTGTTTAGTCAGTCTAGTCCTAATTAAAGATGGGGAAGGACAAAGGGCAGAAAGCCTTTAAGGAAGGACTAAAGAGGCTGGGGTTTATAAAGGAGAACGGAAAGTCTATGAAACCTTTAATGAAAATGTAAGGAAGATTTTTGATAATGTAAAGGGGTGGACAGAAAAGGATAAGATAGAAGTGTACCTTAACATGTTTGACCCGGATATTAAGTTGAAGGCAAAGAAGGAGAAGGTTTCGGACTGGGGACAGGCGAGATTATTTGTAGAAGAAGCCATATCAGAGAGAGAGCGAAGTAAGGAAAGCAATCTGGTAGTGCTAGAGATAGGTAACAAAAAATGGTTAAGGGAGATAGTAAAAATGGCCGAGGAGGATGAGTTTATAAATGAAATAGAACAAGGGGATGTTAAGGGATTTGAACTTAAAGAGGGTTTATGGTATAAAAGTAGGGATAAAGAAACAAGGGTTGCAAGGATAGTAGTGCCAAAAAATTAGTAAGCAAGGTGTTAAGTTGGAATCATGACAATCCCTTGTGTGGCCATCTGGGGTTTCACAAAACGTATGAAAGGATTAAGCGGAGTTATTTTTGGCCAAAAATGAAACAAGATATTAGTAAATATATTCAGGAATGTAAAAGTTGCCAGAAAAACAAAGCAATAAGAAGCCTCCCGTTTGGGGAGTTAAAGCCGCTAGAGGTCCCTAGTGGGCGTTGGGAGGTGACATGCATAGATTATGTAATGCCTTTACCTGTTTCTGGTAAGGCATCTCTAAACTGCTGAAAATTGATAGCCGCATGTCTAGTGCCTACCATCCGCAAACGGATGGGCAGTCGGAGAGGTCTAACCAATCTGTGATTCAGATGGTTAGGAACTATGTTAATGAGCAAAGGGATGATTGGGATACCTTTCTGACTGCTGCAGAGTTGGCGCTGAATAGCTCCATATCGGAGGCCACAGGGCTTTCACCTTTTATGCTGGATTTAGGCCGGGAGGTGGAGTTGCCAGGAGGGCCGGTCAACCCGGCATCTCAAGTGGAGGATCCGAGTCAGTCGCGGGGTAATCTACGAAGGATGTTGCAGATTGCGAGGAGTAGCATTAAAGCGGCAAATCAGAAATACAAAAAAAATTTTGATGCGCGTCATAATACGTGGTGCCCCAAGGTAGGAGAGAAGGTGATGATTAAGGCAGAGAGAATTTTAAAGTTAAGGGGTAAGGTGGGAAGAAAGCTGTTCCCATGCTATGTAGGACCTTTCGTAGTAACCAAGGTTATACGAGGAGTCACGGTGAAAATACGTGTGCCGCCGCGTATGAGAGTGAGGAATCAGGTTTTACACGTTTCTTATTTGAGGAGATACTTTGAACGGAAGAGGGGAAAAGAGGTTACAAAAAGGAAGCCTCCAGGGCTCATTCCGGACCCAGTCTATAGTGACGTATACAGGGTACAAAGCATAAGAGACGTAAAAGGGAAAAAACCAGGGAGGAAGTTTTTAGTAAAATGGCTGGGGTATACAGAACCGACCTGGGAGCCGGAAGGTAATTTACATCGTTGCCAGGGGCTTATTAAAGAGTTCTTTGAGAAGCAGAGACGTCGGTTGAGTAAGGTGAAAGGGGCTGGGGGAGCGTCACAAATCCCCAGTTCTTATGAACGGGTCCCAGGGATTGTGTCACGAAATTTGGAGGACGGCAATATTAATTGTTGCCAAAGCCCAGTTCTTGAGGATGATAGTAAGCAGACGATAAGAGCTAGAAGTCGGGAGAAGGGAGCGTCGGGCGTTTGGAATAATAGGAGAAGTCAGAAGAAGGGAGCGTCGGGCGTTGTTAATAATAGAGGTCAGAAGAAGGGAGCGTCGTCTGTTAATAAAAAAGAGAATAGAGAATCTAGAGAGAGGAGGCAGATGATTGGAGCAGTGACTGTGGTTAAAAAGAAGACGAGAAAGGGGCCAATAGAAACGAAAGACGTGAGAAGGAAGAGATTTGGAAGGAAAGAGAGATGGAGAAAGGGAGAATGAATTTGGCGAGGAATGAGGACGGAAGGGATTGAAAAGCAGTCATGTCCAAGCTATCTTCCTGGGGACCCGGAGTCAAGGGGAACTTCAAAGTGGACACACGGACAGCAGGTTAGGCTTAGAGATAATTTTAATTTCAACCAAGCCACGAGTAAACCTCGCTGTCGTGTGTTCCACGGGAAACGTGAAGGGTATTCCCCCCGGGAACCACAAGGGGAAGATCAGCTGAGGACACGTGATATTGGCTGTGGAAATTTCAATTCAAATTTGTCAAAGCGGACAATTAAAGGTGGAGGAAGGTTTTCCACGTTGTCCGGCCCCGCGAGCTCGGAAATTAGCGCAAGAAATTTTTCAAGAAAAAACATTGAAGATATCAAGCAACGACGAAGGTCTACCTGCGGCGTCGAAGGTGCCGAACGACATTGCGGGTATCGAGCATAACGTGTCGGCGGACCATAAACTGAATTTTCTCGGGCAGGAAAATTCCTCGACATCCGTTCCATGCTTTAAAGACGAAGTGCGCAAAGGATTAGAACTGGTTAGGAGGACCTTTCCAGCCCATTCGCCCCACAGAGATTGTAGCAACGTAAGCGCACCTACCACCGGTTTGCAGAGCGTAGCACGTTGCGAGGTTCGTTCAGTTAGCGGCGAAAATGCGGCGCGTAAATGCAGTTAGCGCGTAAATGCAGGCGCTTATCATAGTTTAATTATATTACTTGCTTGTGTTCTTACTTACCTGTACTTGTTTGATTTCCTCAGGTCACCAGATTGCGTCACTTGTCACCAACGACCTCCCATTGTTACGGGTTCCAGCAATCCTCCCACCAAAAGGGTTGCACAACGGTGTCTCCGTTGATAGCCAGTAATCGAGAACTACTTAGTTTTCTTCAGTTCAGGATAGTTGCTCCCGTGCAGAATAACCGTAAAAGCGTTACTCACCTGCGTTCGTCGATATTCGAATGTTTTGTATTTAATTATTTTACTTTAATTGTTGATTAATTTTTGTCAACTCTATTTTGTTATTTATTTACATCTTTATTTGGCGCTCTTTAAGGGCACTCGAATAAATGTGATTACTTAAATAATTAGATTTATCCATTAAAACGAACATTGTTTAAACTTTCAATTTGCGTTACTTTGCCACTTTTATTTATTCCCTACCATACCCTCTCAGGTACGTTACACGGTGGAAGGGTAACTCTATATTGTTTTACCCCCTTTATTACCATCGCGCAAACACATAAGCAGTGAACGCCATAAAGAACTGATCACCCATGTGTGAACAATCCCCGATCCGATGCGCACATGAACATACCATGACATTTAGGAAGTGAGAAATTAAGAAAGTGAGAAAGACACACAAACTTTGCCTTCACATTACATTTCTGAGTAGGGAGGAACAATGTGTATCTTTGTTATGCAAATAGGAACATCTTCCATGTATTCAATTACCGAAGATACCTGACATAAAGCACCCTGTGAAGAATAGTTTCCTTTGAAAGGAATCCTATTTTTCCCATCATACATATGTTTACCTCAAAAGTCTATTACGAGTCCATGCTGTCCTAGCATATCCCTTCCAAAAATGGTGTCATATTAAACCTGGTCGCTTATCCCATGCATAGCATTCTATTTCATAATCCTGCTTCCCATAATTTAATTGCAGTTTAAATGTTCCTGATGTTGAGAAGGCATGTCCCGTAATACCCATTAAATTCAGATCTGGTTTATTAATCTCTGTAATCGGGAATTCTCTCACTTAATTTTTCTATCACCTCTTTCCCAAGACTTACACTTGAACCTGTGATAACCAAGAAGTTAATTCCGATATCTTTTGCTTATCCTGTCACTAACAAATTACTTCCATCTGTTAGATTCCCGTTAGAAAGTATTCCTTCATTACATTGTTGAAATTGATTTATCTCTTTAGTCCGCCAACTAAATTCCGTTCTATGAAAAATCCGATTTTTATCTAACGCGTTTTTTTTCAATAGGGAAACTGAAATGTTCTGAGGTAGACTCTGCCCCTCTCTGCCTAAGTTCGAGAAGGGCCGCTTACCCCATTTTTTTGCTCTGTGTCTGGAAGCCTCCCCTCTATCAGTCCCCTCTCTTCGCCAATACATTCGGGCTCTGTTATTGTTCCCAGAAGCATAATTTCCACAGGTTTTGACAGTGTGACCAACCTGCCTACATGGAAAACACTCCCTTTGTATCAACTCTTCCCATTCGACATTCCCTTCAGACATGCCCGTACTTTCCGCAATTAAGGCATACTATTGCTCTCCATGCTTCACGTGCCTCTTCCCCTTTATCTGTTCCCATTATGTCTCCTCGGCGCTTGTTCCTCTCGTCCTCCCAACCTAGCTCAGGCATCCTCTTTTGCAATAACTTCGTCTCCTCATCAACACGTTCTTTATCTAACATGCCATTCTTAGTTTCTCTTATTTCTAACCTCAGAAGCGCTATTTCGTCTTTTAACGTTTGTATGGTTGATGCATCAACCCCGCTGTCTTTCCTTGTCTCCTCACTTTCCCCTGCAACTGTGTTTACATCCAAATTCCTTTTACAAATTCGACCTTCATTTTGTTCCTCTTCTTCTACGAAAAGGAGGGCATCCTTTAGTGTAGCTGGGTTTCTAAGCAATACATATCTTTGAACAGGCATACTTAACCCTGATAGAAATTGTTCTTTCATTTTATCCTCCAAAAGTTGTTTAGCGAATCTACGTTTTAATTCAGCCTCCGCATCATTCCCTTGTACCACTATCGCAGTTTTCCTATTGTAAAGATTCTCCCCTTACTTGCTTACAGAGCTGAAATTCGCGCTCATTTTTCCCTTTAATCTCCTTCGAAAACCGTTCAATAAATTTCCTTTTAAAGTCCTGATAATCTGTTACATTACAAACGCTTTCATCTTCTCTCATGAAAAACTGCGCATTTCCCCTCATTCTTATCTTAGCTATGCCAAGTTTAAATTCATCGCTCCAATGCCCGCATTCTGCTACCTCATCAAGAAGCCTAAAAAATTCAATGATATTCTCCGAGCCATCATAGTGAGGAATCGCACTTGCTAATGAGACCATCTGTGCCATTCTTATTCTCTTCCACAAGTAAAAGATTTACTGAAATCTTTTATCCCTCTCAGTGGTCTTTAAACAAATTCTCTAAACAACTGCGCCAATTTCGATTCATTTAAAGTCTCCATGTGTAAATGCTTTTTTGTTAACATAACACTATTTACGTTCATATTACTTATATGCTCATATACCTGCCGACTGCGTTCATTTGTACTGCCCGCATTCGAGCTACAGCAGAGCGTATATGTTCCCGTTTATACCCAGGTTCGGCCATGAGCGGGTGTGGACAAAGAAAAAGAGTGGCACACGTTAAAAGAAAGGACTAACTAAGTTTAATTACCGCAAGACAGTAGCAATACAAAATAACATAAAAGGATAACTGATAATGCGTATAGTGAGGCATTACTGTTTAAGTGCGTCGCACTGGCGCAGTTTTATCTTTGCATCTGAGGACTTGCATCTCTTGTTGGGAGGGGAAGAGAGAGATGGAGAGTTTCTTCGAGCTCCAGACACAAGACTGCCTTCTTAGATTCAGCATGAACCCCGTTGAAAAACTGGAGCAGGCGGACATATGGAGGAGGGCGTGGGAGTTATGGGCGTTGTCCACGCATTCTAGAGGACCCCTCCCGAGTGGACCAGATGGTCGCATCAGAAGTGAACAAGTGGGGGTCAATTCTCACCTCACTGATGGACTTCGTTCCTCACATCGAAGATGCACCCGCTGGTCACTATCTAACAGGATGCTCCCTCCCTTTGCTTCCATGCCACAAGAGGGCATGGGAAGTTCATACCCACCAAAAAAATTAGTTCAAAAGGTCACCACCAGCATGGAATGGCACTCTATGCAATATT
Source organism: Rhysida immarginata (assembly GCA_023313115.1). Lineage (NCBI taxonomy): Eukaryota > Metazoa > Arthropoda > Chilopoda > Scolopendromorpha > Scolopendridae > Rhysida > Rhysida immarginata. The sequence continues at coordinate 419,204 of JAHWFO010092009.1, forward strand.
CGTATACGAAATTAGACACGAAGACACAGGTTAACAAATCTTTAATCGTTACTAAAATTAGTTACATGTTGAACGTGGCCTTCACGATTTACTGAAAGCAGGTTACACACGTGTCTTTGTGTCTAATTTCGTATACGAATATTGCATAGAGCGCCATTCCAAGCTGGTGGTGACTTTTTGAATTACTTTTTTTTGGTGGGTATGAACTTCCCATGCTCTCTTGCATAATATTACCAAGTATTATGGCTTTTGTTTCGGTAGTTTTTTTATGGCCATGTCAAAATGGAACTTTAATTATAAAGCCCTGTATCAGTGATAAAAACAGCAGTACTCGAGAAGAATCCAATAGATTCAGTTCTAGGAAGTGATTGGAACGATTCCATTGATTAAAAGTAGAAATAGATATTCCCAAGTAACATCAAAAACTCATAATGGCTCAATAGGTACAAGTAAAAAGGACTGTGTCTTGATACTATATGAGAAAACAACTGCCTAAGAACAATCTTTAAAGGACTCACAATAACACCAGTGTCCTGATTTCAAAAAGTGGTTTGGGACCACTTGGATGATGAAGAGGCTGAAACTAATGTATACAGTATGTTATGTTGCTGTGTATCTAATAATCAAAAAGACCAACTGAGGATAGTTTAACATACAGAGCTAAATGATATATTAGTTCCCCTTTTGTCCAACGGAATTCAGCCTGTAACTTCTGAGCAACTGAAGGTAGGAACAAGTTTATTTTGTCAAGAAGATGAAGATCGGCTGAAAGAGATCATTTTTAAACGATTGAATCCATTCAAAATATCTCCCAAGCTCATGATAGAAACAAGATGTACTTCGATAAGAACAAACAACCAAGAGTTTCAGTACAGTGATCTAGTGTTATATAAACGAATGACTAGACATAAATTCCAAAATCGATGGAAAAGACTGTACAACGTTATAGATGTGATTAACCCTTTGACAGTCCGTATTAGAAGCATTGGTAACAATGACGAAAGTAAAGTTCATGTATTTCAAGTAAGACAAACTGAAGAAGAATGTGGAGAAACTCCAGATGAAGAAAACACAGAAATGAAAGAAGGATAATAGAAGTTGAATTATTGTTTAAAATATATTTTATTTAGTAGATTTTTTAGAGTTATTTTTTAAAGTAATCCAATTATATAGTTTCATACTAATAAATGAAAAAAAAAATAAGTTTTTATTTCGCAATAATGTTTGAGTATTATAATATAATGATTGTTGTATTGTTGCAAAAACTTTGCCTTGCATTGTTGGTCTTGAGATATTTCTCATTAATATGCTCTGCCATAAATACGAATATCGAATTTTTATGAATAATTGTTATTTTTTCGCAATTTGAGTTAACCTTCCTTATGATTTCAAGGTCAGGTATGCAAAATTAACAAGATCGGAATAAAACTGTAGATTTGTACAAAAAACAAACAAACAAACAAACAAACCCACAGACCCATCCACAAACATCCTTCTTTATATATATGGACTAGCAGGTAAAGAGAACAATTTCAAAAAATTAAATTATAATTCCCAATTGGTCAAATAATAACTCAATCAATACAACACAGAGCATTAGGATTATCCATTCAACTAAAAATACGAAAAACAGGAAGTCTAGGTGATATACCGGAACTTTATCTAAACCCTTCCTGACTCGCCTCACCACTGCGAAGCATCATCAGATACTTTAGACACAAGTTTTTCTTGCCCTTGACGTAGAAGCTGTTATATCCCCTTACTCTTTTCGAAACTTCCGTTGCAGAGTTTCTCTAACCAATACTCGTTTTTTCTCTTTCCTTTCCAGACATAAATTTTTGCTAGTCGTCTGGACATTTAATACGGAGCTCAAGGCAGACATGCGTGACTCCTATGCTTAATTATTAGACGCATCCTTATTAATGTTCTGTCACTGTAACTTCACTTTATGCTCATTATCAATAATTCTTGGAAACGAACGTTCAGTCATCGCATTATCAGCATCTCATTTTCCAAAATATACACTTTTCCACAAAATATAGTCAAAATGTATTTTTAGGAAATGTTTGGATCTGCTGTGCTACGAAATAAGATGGATGATAACCCCGGCATGGCTCGGACTTTTATTTTGGAATATATTTTGAAATATCTTAAAAAAACACATGAAAACGCTTAGAATTAATACAGTAACAATTCTTTATAATAATTTGAAAAAAAATTTTAAAGGCTCACAGTGGATGGACCTCTCCAAGGATGCCACTGCTACTCTAAATAATTTCTTAATCACGTAATCTTACTTCGGATGTACACTTGATGTTGTTGCAATTTCCACTCTTGTCTCGATGCCTTGAATCAAAACTTTGGCCATTCATCTCATTGTGTAGACTAGCGATCGCTGATTCTTCCATTGACATGCTTGCCAGTTGTTTAATACACCACGGAGCTAAAGGAGTGCTTCATCTGTCGTCTTTCCACTCATTTTAAACATTTTCCAGAAATTGCTAAGTTCTAAGTCCTCTTTTTTCTAAGAAATGCCTGAATAACAGGAATTCTATGCATTGTTACAAATTGAAATTTATCTATATTGCACAAACTTTGACTTTCATTGTTGGTCATGATATATATATTGTTGTTCCCAGGCTAGTGTTGGTACATTGCCTGTTTACACCATTGTTGATACTATTCTTGTACAAACTTTTACTTACATTGTTGGCCACGAGATAAATATTGTTGGTTCATGCAGAGTGCAAATTTTATATTGACACCATTTTTATAAGCTTTTATTAACTTTGCTGTGTTAGTTTGTTTAGGTCAAATCTTGTAATCAATATTAAACCAACTTTCCGACAAGCTAGGGAGCTGCAATTTGACACACATATGCAGAATCGATGACAATTTATGATAAAGAAAAAAATTTTCAAATCGGTTCATTGGTTCGTGTTCTAATGGTACTAACTCATTACTACGAATTGATTGTTGTAACAATTGGACATTTCGTTATGGCGAGAGGTAAATGTATTTATTGTTTATTGTTGCAAAATTAAGCTGTATTGTTGCCACTAAATAAAACATTATAAAAGCTTGGTTTGATAAAACCTTTTTCCTCTTCCGTTTTATTGATACCTATTGTTGCAAAAACTTTTCCTTGTATTGTTGGTCATGATATATATTATTAGTCCGTGGTGTGTGTTTGTGAATTGCGTGTTAATACCATTATTGTTACCTATGCTCTTGCTTCTTGTTCATTGTTCACCGTCCTGATGAAGTAGAGTTCCGGTTTCTTCTCTCTGGTTCAACGGGAATGATACGGCAATCGTTTGGTGATGATGGCTTCTCTTCCCCTTTCCTTCTTGTTATGATGATGAAAATTTTTGGCTTGGGTGCGACAAGTGAATAACTAAGTGGTCAATTTGGGGATAAATAATTGTTCAAGCAGGTGCTCCTTTATAGGACTCCATTAAAAATCCTCGTTTCGAGCAAACACAAAAATATTCATTGTGTGTAGAAATTAAGCTAAAACAAAAAAGTTATTAAACCTAACAATTTTAAATTTCTCATCTGATTATCCGTAAGACGTAGGCCGAATTAAACATACAAAAACATTGAGTAGGAATCTCACACATGGCATTTATCATAATCACTACTGCTTAATTTTGGCTTTCTGTCAGGTGCATCAACAAAGATTTCAATCTTTAGCCAATCAATATGTCAATTTTCGGTCATCTGACATTACTTATTTTATACTTAACCTATCAATCAAATTCTGTTGACGCCTAAAGATTTGTTTACAGTGCTCGTTGTTGTCCTTTGCGCGGGTCTTGGGTCAAATTTTGTTGCTAATTCTGTCTTTGATGTTTCCTGTCCCCATCCAATCCAATCCTCCTTTTATTGTTATAATCGAAAGTGAAATTGTAAACCTCTGTCACGTGGATTTTCGCAGTGAGCGAAGAGAGTAAGAGAAAACATCAGTGACGTGGATGATGCCAGGGACAAGAAACATTACGTCATTCCAAAAAGTTCTCGTGAGGACACGGGAAAACTGGAGGAGAAAGAATACGGCAACGGAGAAGTAAGGACTTACGGAGCGACCGCGCCGATTTTATGTCAATGATTAAAGGCCGGTGCGCTAGCTACCCTAACCGAGTTTATGAGAATGAAAACTCCGCAAAGAAGCGTCTCTCAATGGAGCCAGGCAATTCCCATTGCGACAGCGGAGTCGATGGGGAAACGGAGAAAAAGGTCAGCGAGGGACGCAACCGAGCAACATAGCAGCATCTCCGACAATGGCAGGCGAGTCTCGGATGACAGGCGGTGGACGAGGAATGGAGTAATGAATTCATAAGGGCCACAGAAATTCTTCTCCATGAATTTGGCAAGGAGCGTTCTCCAGAGAACAGCAGAAAACAGGTGGCTGAGCTACCCATCACCTGCAACGACGAAGCAGAGACGAATGGAAGGAGTCCAGTGCACGCCGAATTCATTTCATTTTGCTGGGAAATTATTCACAATTACGGTAGGCAAACTTTTACGTACTTGTTGAAAGAAGTGAGCACTTCAATTGCCACTGAAAGGCTATCCGTAATTGTTGTGCAAATTCCCTCTTTGCAAAACAAACAATATAAACTTTTATTTACGCACGACGTAATTAATTGGCAAAGGGGAGAAGAAGTAATTGGAGTCTTCCCGTATTCGTTGAAAGACTTTTTCACGAATGATATAGGATGTTTTCTGCTGAAACCAACGGACACTGTTCAATATTAGTGTAATTAAGCAGCGGACATTGTGCGAGGCAGATTTTACAGTGTTACGACAATATATCGTCAGCTCGTAATTCGTTATCTCATCTTTTTTTCTGTTTTTCTTCCATGCATAACACTAGCTATTTTACTCATATCTTTAGGATTAAATAAATCAGTAATAGAATTTCTGTAAGCCTGTTTCTATTACTTATGAATTTTTGAGGAAAATAAAACCGCTTTTCTGACTTTCTTTGAGACTGCCAGCAAAATGAGAAAAACATGAATTGTAGGGAATCTGTATCTTCTATACTAATGTTGAGTATGTAACCACAGGAAAACAACTTGGATTCCTGGTCTACACATAGTTTTGTTTGGATTCCCGATTCATTAAAAAAAAACCCACCTCAACAGACAAAGTGAACCGCTTTAGTTTCTGTAAATTAATTTTTTGTGGGATAGTTCCCATCCCCGTGCTAATAATTGTCCGTCTAAGGACCGCCATCTTGTGGCATCGCTGCTCCAAGTCTGTATGAAGTCACAAGAAAGAGGCAGAGCTCTCCGTTATCGGTCAATTGATAAAAATACTGTGTTTTCGCTTTTTTTTATTATGTTACGCGCTGAGTTAGAAAAGGCCCGAAAATTACGTTTTGAGACGGGATTGGGGTTTCGCCAGAACTTGCGATAACGTTTGTTTTTATGTTTCACTAAAGACAGAATATGAGAATTTATCCACGGTGTTGAGCAAGGAATAAATTGGATATGATGTTTATGTCTACAATATTTGTGAAAATCTCAGCCCAGTCAGGTAATCGAAGAAAGGATTGGAGGGATGCAATCCTAAAAGGGGTAACTATTCGATACAGCTTCATTGAAGGGAGGTGGGTATGATTGGTAAGAGAGTTAGAAAGGTTATTTGTGAAACAGTGGTCGAATATTGAATAAGAGTTATGTGAAAGTGAGTATTGGGTAAAAGAAGAAGTAGTTGATACTAATCCCTTGTGATAGGGTCCATTATCAAATTTAAATTTATAGATGGTTTGGAAAAATCGATGTTGAAGTCACCGATAAGTATGAGAGATTTATTATGATGTTGGAAGTCGAAGATTAGTGAGCTTAAATGAGATGCAAAGGTTGAAAAGTTTCCCGATGGGGAACGGTAGATAGATATGATGATATATTTGTTATTAATATTTAACGAACGGATATATATTAAGAGAAGGACGAGACACAAGAACCCTGGAATACAATAAATAATAGTTATTACTTAAAAATGCAAAATGAATAAAAAATAAGATATAATAAACAAAGATAATTAATCAAAATCAAAATAAAAAGCTGACGTTTCGGATATAGACCATCCTTTATCAAAGCAAAAAGGATAATTCTCTAAAAGCAAATAGAATATTAGAGAATTATCCTGAAGTTATGAAAGTTGTACTAACGGACGGGTTTATATATAGTTTGCATGGGGAATAGTAATACGGTATTGGCTGAAAAACAAGAAGAGAACAAATGAGATTAATTAGAAGAACTGTTGGGATAGGACAGGACGGAGGACAAATAGGAAATAATAAGGGGGCGGCGAGAAAAATACAATAGGATGAAACATATGAAAGTGAAATTATAAAAACGTTTAGGAATGATAGGGTGCCTAGCAAAAAGATTTCGTAAAATTCCCTGAATTTTTAATATTTACGGTTAAAACTTCCGAATCTTTTGTAATACAGGGTGATTTACATCGAATGTAAAATACTTAAAGGGGGTATTATAGAGGTTAAGATAAACACAAAACGTCCTATGAACATGGGTTCAAATATGAACGATAACTGAGATATGAACAGAAATAAAAATGCCGCCACCAAGATCAACAAGTTATAATAACTCAGATTCTGTAAAGCCTAGATTAATGAAATTTGGAGGAATAACAGAGTACATAAGACTGTGTATACCTTTAAGATTTGATCTAATTCTAACAAGAAGATTCTAAGTTACTCATTCAACATCATAATACGTACGTGTTCACTTGTGAGTACTATTTAGCACTTGTCACAATTTTGACTGTGTAACTCGGAAACTTCTCGTTGGAATTCAATCAAATTTTAACGGTATACACAGTCTTATGTACCTTGTTATTCCCACCAATTGCATTAATTTAGGCTTTACAGAACCTGAGTTATTAACTTGTTGATCTTGGTGGCGGCATTTTTATTTCTGTTCATATCTCAGTTATCGTTCATATTTGAACCCATGTTCATAGGACGTTTTGTTTTTATCTTAACCTCTATAATATCCCCTTTAAGTATTTTACATTCGATGTAAATCACCCTGTATAAGAGTAAGCTGAATTAAAAAGATTAAATACCTTATGACTGTGGATGTGAAGACTATAAATAGGAGACATAAACCAACCGCATTTGCACAAAGAAATTTAATAAACATGTATGTACATTTCGGTCGCTACGCAGCCTTCATTTAGCATGACCCGCATAGCATAGCGACCGAAAGAAAGAAGGCCGGGTAGCGACCGAAATGTCTATACGTGTGTATTAAATTTCGTTGTGTTGGTTTGTCTCCTATCTAAAAGATGAATTAGTTGAGAAATGCAAGGAATTATGGATATAGATCGCTAAGAGTTCTTGAAGCAACTGCAACCATTTGAAAACAAAAAGCTACTGATAAACCAGCCATGCATAATACTTCGAAGCGAGGCATATTCTTCATGTCTTAATTTGGTACATTGGAACATGTGTATGTAGGTGTTCACCAAACATGGTCTATTCAAGTGTCCCGAATTTCTCGCTCAATCCGTACAAGATTGCCAATCGCACACTTCAGTGATACCTGTTCGACAGCAATTAAGCAATTATTGATGCATAAAAAACAGAATGCCACTAGACAATCCCATGGAAAATTATAAACAGAGTTAATGACCGAGTATGAACAGCTTGGTCATATTTCACGAATATCTTTATCCCTTTTAGCCTGCTAATGCATACTATATATTCCACACAATGCATTTTTGAAAGACAATAGCGCAACCACCAAACACAGTAGTTTTCAATGCGTCTAGTCAAGATAAGAAAGGAAACTCTCTCAATTCTCATCTTATGGTGGGTCCTGTCGTTTCAGTATACCTTACTCGAAATTCTGATGAGATTTAGATTGAACGCGATAGCTCTAACTGCTGACATTAAGAAAATGCATCGTCAGATTTTAATTCGCCCGTCCCATAGAGATTTTCAACACATCGTTTGGAGAGCGTCGCCACATGAATCGGTGCAAGACTATAGACTAGCGACGGTGACATATGGAACCGCTGCAGCTCCATTTCTTGCAACACGTGTTCTAAAATATTTGGTCGACCTTGGTAAGAACAATTTCCATTGGCAGATGTCGCCATCAATCACAGTTATGTGGATGATTTTCTCATTGGGGCGATTTGACGAACATATACGAACAGTTGGGTGTTCTGTCAACACACCCTTGCAACAGTAGTGCGGGAAAATGCAGGGTGTTGGCTACATCTGATATTGAAGCATCTAAGGAACCAACAATCATCCCCTGTTCAAATGCGGATAGCTCTCAATGTGCTGCCATTCCTGCAGCTAGTATTGCTTAGATGATTGAGAGATATCAATAAGTCCTGTGTACCTGCATTCCAAGAATGTAAGCAGCGTGATCTGTCTCATTGCGAACAGGGAAACTGATTGGAAGTGTGTGCTATGATTTTTGTTGAGTGAGTGTAGTTTCCAATGTAATCATCAGTATTAAAATCATCTTTGAATTCATCAACTTGCAAACTTAAACTAGCATCATCAATATTATAAAATGACAATTCCACCTGATTATTAATATTTTTATTCAACTGTCTTTTACTCAAACTGATGCTGATTCAAATATACCTAATAAATTAACTTATTATTTAGAATTGTTTTAATAACATAGCGGTTATATCGTGATTTTTGAATTTATATATATCTACTACTGGAAATATTGAATAATATATTGTTTATATAATAGTCAGAAGATTATGTTACTTTAAATTTGATTTAAAAAACGTGTTTTACCACAAACAGGAAACTATTGTTCAGGAAACCTTTTAAAGAGTTTTATGTACTCAATTGAGTACTCATGAGCACAAACTAATTAATTATATAATACTTACAAAATTATTTTTCTTGAATTTAATTTTAAAGAAAAACGAGTTCTTAGCACAAAGGAGCACATGAAACCTTTGTTCAGCGAGCATGCGCAAGCAACTACAGTTACGAGCATGAGAAGCTATTATAGCAACTAAAAGGAAAATTAGCCTTAGATTTGTAAAATAAATTTTTCACTTTAAATAGAATAATAATTCTATGCTGGTAATTTTGTATCAGTCCCTTTTAAAAATTGAAAAAATAGTTTTTCATAATGTAACGGGCCCAGGCCCCAACTCGTGCAGTCATGTGATTAATTAAGAACAGCCACGCCCAAATGTAGAATAGTTAGTTAGGACCTAGCCGCCCTTCTGTTCGTGTTTCTTGAACAGGAGACCGAGATTTAGATGGTCCGACCCGGTAGGAAATTGCACCGGGGTTTAAACACCCTTTTAGAGAGACAAATGAAAACAAAATTTGATAATCAAAACAACAAATATTTATTCATTATAATAAGAAAAATACAATTATTAAAAGGTAATAAGTTTTTTTAAAAAGAAGATTAAATGGATTGAACTTCAATTTTTCAATCAACACCTATATACAACTTCTTACATTATTTTATTAAAGGATATTAATGGTTATTTAATGGTAATATTCTAGAAAATGATTAAAACTCTCAAAACTTCGCGCTCAACATCATTACAATTAAAGAGAAAATTATTTACGTTCTAAACTATTATTGATAAAAAGAGATAGTTGTTTACTTCAACTGATAATTCATTATTCGTTTTACAAATTACTGATTCATTATTCTCACAGAGTTTAATAATGATTTAAATCATATCTTGGAAAAAACGATATTCCCAGTTAATTGAAATCTTAGTGACCATATGATATGGAACAAGAGAGGAAGTATGCACATCATTACCCAATCTTCATACCGTCGTTGTCATCGTCCCTCGTTGAGGTGAATGGCAGGGGGGAAGTGGATTCTTCGTCTTCGTTTGGCTCCGCGATAAGTTAACTAATTGTAGGCTTAAGGGATAATAATTTTTTTACTGGTTTCTCATAAGGAATAATAAACTGGTACTAAAGTAAAGGAAGATTTTTAGTGCAGGTATTTCACTCTAGGTAAAATAGCGACTTTGTTGTAGATTTCTCCATCTTCTCTCAGCTCACTGTAACGTCTTTCTCTCATTCTCTCCAGAAGAACTCGCAAGGTTCCCTCTCACTCGCCAGGCTCACAAGAACTTCCAAAAACGATAGAATAATCATCGCTGATTGGATAAAATTCAATAGGTGCTCAAGAGTTGAAAGACACGGCACAGAGCTCGCTATCGAGGAGGAGCACAAGGGGGGGGGGTGATAAGGTGATCTCCACTCGACCCGACAGAGCTAACTGTAAAATAACACTGCTGTCAGGCAACTCCGATGATAAATAATATGTTCGTTCGGCTAAAATACCGTTAAAATAGTTTCAATCAAATGTTCTGTTTTATAACAAAGTTATAAAATCGTTACAAACTGTTAATGAGCTTCATAATAAAGTATTATTGTTCTTTGAGATTAGAACAGTTCAAACAAGGGGGATGGGTCGTTACAATAAAATTTAAATATAATTATAAATTTGATAAATACATGTTTAAGACTATACAAACTAGAGTTAATTATAAGTCATCAAACAGTCTGCATCGATGACTTTATTTTTATCAGTTTCAAATAAATGAATCTAATTAGTTCACTCTTAAGGCCGTATTAGGTATTTTTTAAATAATGATTCATTAAAATTTCCTGGAATTTTTTAATCACTTCATGAAAAAATCCATTTCTTTAATAAACTTCAGATGAATATGACATTTCTGGGATGTTTTACGGATAGGTAGAAAAATTAAATTAAAAAATTTTCATAATTATTAAATAAAAATAATTTGATATTAGAGAATTTTTATTATTTCTTTATGATATAAAGAAACTTCAGGATAATTCTCTAATATACTATTTGCTTTTAGAGAATTATCCTCTTTTGCTTTGATAAAGGATAGGCTCTATCCGAAACGTCAGCTTTTTATTTTTATTTTGATTTAGATTAATTATTTTTGTTTATTATACCTTATTTTTTATCTAATTTTTATTTTTAATTAATATTTATTATTTATGATATAAACAAATATAAAAATTATCAACTTAGAAATTATTAACTTTTTTGGACATCCCCAGGATGCCTTAAAATGTTCGTTTTTTCAAAGATAAAATTAGGTCATGAAAATTGAACCAAACGATGGCCGAAGGATGTCCTAAATATCCCAGAATTTCATTTGGTTATGCTGAACATTTTTTTAATGTCTTTTGGTTGTTATTTGTAGTATGGGATTATTATTTTACTTTGGATAATTCTCTATCCAAACATTTTTCAATTTTTCTTTAAAAGAATTTACTATGATTAAGTTTTCCTTAATCCATTTGATGTTTTCTACCTTTAGACATTGTATTAAATTCCACTTCAATGTTTCAATTTGGTGAATCACCTTCACTTTATTTATTAAAGTTTTATAATTTTGAGTGCTTCTGAGGAGCAGATCAACATGTCCTCTCATGCATCCAGTAACAAAGCATTGATTTTGCATATTTATGGAAAATGATTACAAGAGATATCAGAAAATTAAGTTCTTATTTTCCTTTTTATAAACATATTATCTTATTTTCTTTTTTGTAAACTGTTTTTATAAGTAATATCATAAAATCTTCATTTTACTAATAACCGGGGCAAACGATATAACGGGCCCCTGCATGGAAAAGTCACCTCACCATCTTAGTCCGGCCAACAATCCAACCTTCATTATTTCCAACAAACCAAAAAATACTGATTGTTAAAATCCAAGATGTAATCAAAGAAGATTACATTTTTACTCGGACTAGCATGGTCAGGTGACTTTTCCGCGCTGGGGCCTGTTATATCGTTGGCCCCGGCTAATAACTGACTTTCACTGCTGTCAAAGCCATCATTCACCAAGAACATGCATTATGCCAAACTCTCCCATAGGGTTTGCGTGGAGATCCGAACTTTTAGTAGAGGTAATTTTGCCGGTTGTCACACAACTCTGTCTATAAAAAGAAACAGTGAAATAGCTTAAGGGAGGGCGATTAGATTCATTTATAGCTAACACTTTATACAGGGTGTCCCAGAAATGACTGATGGATTTTGGAAATCAATAAAAAAAAGACTGAATGCGATAGATATGTATCGTTTGCAGCCTTATGCTTAGGAAATCAGGGAATTTTATCTCACCAAATTTCAAATTTAGTTAACATTTTCACCCACAGGTGGCACTGAAAACTATGAAAAAATAAAAACCAGTATGAAAATGTTGCAAGGACTGTTGCAATAAACTATACAATGACATTTTCAATGTAACCCCTATTTGCTGCAACAACGTGGTGCAGTCTCAGGCAAAAATTTGCAGACATCAGTTTTAACTATACCTGTTAAAGATCGCCTGCAGCGCCACCTGTGGGTGAAAATGTCAACTAAATTTGAAATTTGGTGGGATAAAATTCCCTGATTTCCTAAGCATAAGGCTGCAAACGATACATATCTATCGCATTCCGTCTTTTTTTTATTGATTTTCAAAGTCCATCAGTCTTTTTTGGGACACCCAATACATAAATGAGGCAGAAAACAGATGAAGAGGAAGGGAATATGACTTTCCACTGTAATCGTGGGTAGCATCATTGGAGTTAGAATGGGCCTTTTTCCAACGTGAAAGCGCGAGATTATGGCCGCGCTCATGCTTGATCAAAAACGAGGCTGACTGGTGAAGCGCAGCTTGCTGCGAAGGAATGAATGCTTATTCAGTCCCTTTTTTAAATGCACTACCACAGATATCATTGAAGGATGTAAAAAAAATTGTTAGGTCGAAGGCTTAAGGAACCGAGAGAATCTGGAAACTGTTGATCAAATCAAACTGTACATTGTTTTCAGGATGTAAATTACAATTTTCAGGATATATATATAAATTTTCAGTTCCTTCTTCAATGATGATCATTACTTCAAATTCATTTGACAAATGAGGTTTATTTTGTCGTCGCTGTTGTGTTGTTGAATAACCCGTAATGGAGTACATTCTTTTCAACTCATTATTATTCCTTTCCTGAGCCCAAAATGCGCCTTTTTAATTCTTTTTTTTTTCCCGCAAGCCTTTTGATTATACCAACCTGATTTTATGTGGTGTACGTTTTTATATGTATGATTTTGAAATTTGTAATTCTTCCATGTCCTTTTATGTTTCATTTATCCAAGTATTGGCTATTTTCAATTTTGACATAAATTTGAAAATTTTTTCTGTGAGTCTATTGGGGTTTATTCTTTCAAGATTTTCATAAACTATTCTCCTTTCCCTAACGGTACAGTAACATTAATTTTTTCAGTATGTGTGTATATTTCATTGTTGCGACGTACTTTAAATATTGACCCCAACATTTTTCTTAATATTTATCTTTCAGCTACTTTCAGTTCTTGAGTTAACATTTTTTTTGATCAGGGTCAGACATTTAGCTGTATAAAGTGCGTCTGGCGTATTACTGTTGTTGAGTGCCAAAGTTTAGCGTTGAATGACATTGACTGCTTATAGATATCTTTGGTGAGGAAATAGGCCGATTTCATCTTACTGACTCTTGTTTTAAAAGCTTTTTTGTCTGATCCGTTTTGTTAAATTCTCTTATATACTTTAAATTTTATTTATTCTGTCAAATTGTCATATTGGGTAGTCTTGACGTTAATCATAAAGTTGGTTTTTAGAAGGAGATTCCTAAACTATCTCTTAGCTTTTTGTCATATAATGTATTATTATTTTCATTACATGGATTGCAAAAAACACTCATTGCCAGTGCGTTTACATTTATATAGTTTACTTCACTTGCACACACATATGCAATAAGTAAAATGTTATTAAGATCAATTAAATAAGTTATTGATTATTTGATCTTGCCATATTGATATAAAAATACAACAAATAATAAAACAAAAAATGAAAATAAAAACGTAATAAAAAATAACATCCCAATATAATATTAATTGATTTCAATTAATAAAATTTATTATACAAAAGGTATACGTTAAATTCACGAATTATATTCAATATAAGTTATATCAAATTTTAATATTAATCAACTAAATAATAAATAAATAAATAAAAGTAATGATAATATAGTGATTTTTGAAGTGATTTTCTTTAGTCATTCGTTTTGGTCTATTTCGCAACACAAATGTATTTGCAATAGTTTCACGACTTTTTCTTTAAAGAAATTACGGCAATTGCAAGGTGATGTGAAAGAGAAAGGAGGAGGCGGAATTGTTGCTGACAAGATTCAATTTAATTGAGTTTTTGAAAAATAAAGCTACAAGATTGAAATTAATGAGGTTAAATCCCTAAATGTAGTTGTCGCAGTGTTTGGGCTGATGTGCGGGGGCCGTATCCTAAATGTCCCGGGCTCGATGTCCACCTGGCTTCCAATGTAGCGAGGTATGGAGCGGGGGTGATTCCGATCCAATCGTTTCCTACGACGTTCACGTGGCCGGGTAACTAATCTTCGGGGCCTGGCCGAACGACACCGCTGGGTGCTTCTGCGTGAGACAAAATTTGGACAACTAGGATTAGCAGAGTTGGATAACACCTTGCTAATTAAATAGTCTTGAGAATTAAGTATGAGCTTAAAACTTAGATCTGCATGAGTTCTAGATAGGGAGCACGTAATGAGAGAGAAAGTTACAATTGCACTTAATCATCCTAATGTAATCCAGGTCTATTTCTAAGAATCCTTAACATACAGCGCAGGATACAGCGCAGCAAAGCGCGGCTCTCAGCGCGAGATCTCAACGCGGAGCGCGCTTGCAGTGCCTGAGTTTTCCAAACAGGCACGGGTCGGGTCGCCGGTGGGGTCGGCCCTCCTCGTGACGTCTCTCGGGCTTTCTTCTCAGCTGGGGTTGGCTTTGCTGGTCTCCTTCGCTGCGGCTTCCGGGTGTAGATGTAGGTCTAATGGTTCCTCGGGGTTTGTGGCGGTTGTTTGAATTTTAAGCCTCGGTTGGCCAACAAGAATAGTTGATGTCCCCGTGGGAGCGTCGTCCGGGTCAGCTGTCCTCTCGGGTCTATGCCTCCGTGAATGCCTCTGAACAGCTGCTGCTGGGTGGGGTTCCTCCGTTTGGGCACTTAAACTTCCCGGCTCGCCAGAATTGGTTAGCGCTGGGCACTGTGGATTCTCCACTCCAGGGTTAGGGGATACTCCAGCTTCCTCCGCCTTTGGCGAGAAACAGTCCGTTAAAGTTATGCCAGAATTGGATTGACTTGCCTGCATGCCTTTCCTCCTCGTTACTGCTGAGGTGGCTGGGTCCCTTTCCGAATGGCCTTCTTGATTCAGCTCCAAATTGAAAAGTACGGGATTGTCCGCATACCTTCGATTCTTCCGCGGCCGGTCTGCGAATGGGCTCTCCTTTGCTCTCCGTGGCTGAGGGCTGCTTCGCCGGGTCTGATGCCTAGCAGTTATGTGCTCGGGGCAATCGTTCCTCCTCGTCCGCATATGTCCATCGACTCGGGTCCGGGCTGATCGCTTTCCTTTTCCGCCATTCGACTCTGACGGGGCTCGTTCTCTCTCTATCCTTTCCCTTCCTCTTCTCCGTTTTTTAAAGGGCGAACTGATATGCATTATTTCGTCCTCGACGAATGGGTGGCCTCCAGCTTTCTTCTTGCGTCTATGGACGCTACTAAAAATCTGTGAAGGAGGAGAGAAGTGGCTGACGTCATTTTCCGCCCAACTTGTTATTGTCCCCGCTCGATGCTGCCTCCGAGTTTCTTGCCGTCTGACTTCTTCTTCTGTCTGATGGCTTCTCGAGAAGCGATCTGACAAATAGCCTCCTTCTTAACTAATCTTAATTTATCAAGTGAATCCGTGAAATATCATGAGTTAAAATCCAGTGATTAAACAGTTACGTCTTTAATAATCTATAAATTAACACAGTGCTTTCCCGTGTGTGAATTTCACCCGCCAGCCTCGTTTTCAATCTGCCAAGGACGCAGCTTTTTCTGAACTCTCGTAAACATGAAAAAGGCCATAGCGACCCCATCAGCGGTTTCCTAAATGAATGGCCAGAAAAAGAAAAGTACATCTGGTGTTAAAGAAGGAACTCAGTCTTAAGAAATAAAACGCTCCACCTTAATGCCTACAACGATTTTGACATCAGAATTTGTACTGACATCAACAAGTTTTGTAATATTCTAAGTAAGTATGGTAAATAAATAAATGTTAATAATTAGAAAAAAATAATAATTAATAAATAATAAATGATAAAAAAATCAAAATAAATATCTGATGTTTCAGATATGACTATCCTTTATCAGAGCAAAAAGGATAATTCTCTAAAAGCAAAGAGAATATTAGAGAATTACCCTGAAGTTATGAAAGGAGTATCGACAATCGAACAGTGAAGTGTACATTTGTTAGGATGGGACGCTTTCACTAAGCTCATCCAACCAGAATAAACTCCAAATGAAAAACACTGAGGTAGTCAAAAAGCCTAGCCAACCCAAGCGGTCTTACATATTATACAAAAAAGAAAATAAGATTGACGATTGTCAGAAACAAAATACAAACGAAATAAAATACACAAGGAGAAAGAAGATTATCACATCTTCCAATAGTCCGGGAAAGAGACGTTGCTAATATCTTCAAAATTGACGTCAAGAACGTGCCTCGGTTTACGATATTTCATATGCCAGTTCATATTCAATGAGTTCTTCAGTATTCCATTCACAAGTCTATTGTCGTGAGACTTCATCTTCTGTATCATAATCAAAAGGACATCCTGTTTAAACTTTCCGATATGGGCCATGTTTAAATCCATGTGGATGGATTGGTTTTTCACCCTCCTTCTGTCCAGCTGAGCAATGGTCCTCAGGGTAACATTCTGGAATGACTGTAGTTCACTTCATATGGTTTTACAGATAGTCGCCCACGCAGGCATGCCATAGAGGAGTATGGTCCGGATAATCGATTTGTACAAAAGTAGCTTGTTGTCAATGCTGAGGGCGCTGTTGTGACCAATGAGAGCTATGATACTGTACTTAACCCTCTTCGCTTTGTTCAGAGCATAGGACATATGCCGTTTCCAAGAGAGTCTTGAGTCAATGATAACTCCCAGATACTTGTAGTTGTCCACCCAATCCAGTTTCTTATTGAACAGAACAAGAGAATCTGGGGGACTCTTGAACTTCCTATTAAGGTACAAAGCTTTGCACTTTCCCACGTTAAGGTTCAACTTCCAGCAGTTAAACCAGTCTTCGAACTGCTTCAAGGCGTACTGCAGCTGAGTGATAACGTGAGCCGGCTGGTGTGCCCATGTTATAATGGCAGTATCATCCACATAAAAATACAGATTACAATTATTGGGTTTCTGGAAATAATGTACAAAGTAATTAAATAGCACAGGCCCGAGGGCAGAACCCAAGAGGGACCCTGGCCTTTACAACAAGGGGCGTGGAAAGATTTTCTCCAACTTTGGTTTGATAGGATCTGCCGTCAAGAAACGATTTCACCAACAAAATCAAATCGGCAGGGAACCCATTTCTAATCATTTTGTAGACAAGGCCCTCATGCCACACCTGGTCAAAAGCTTTACTGACATCAAGAAATACCACCCCACAGTACCTGGAGAGGTTGAGGGGGGTGCTCAGATCTTCAACGAACCTCCATATCTGCATCGGACAAGAGTGGACAGCACGAAAGCCAAACTGCTCTTCCCGAAAAAAGTCATTTGCTAGACAGTGGTCTTGAAATCTGACGAGAATCGTTTTCTCCAACACTTTGGACATCGTGGGTAGCAGGCTAATAGGTTGGTAACTCACTGGAATCGCAGGATTTGGCCCCTGCTTGGGGATACTCAACACAATTTATTGCTTCCAAGCCACAGGGAAGTAAGAAAATTTCCAGCGGACGTTAATGATATTGGTGAGATAGTCAAAAAAGTTCTTCGGGAGATTTATAAGGGCGTTATTACTCACCTTGTCTCTTCCTGGAGCCTTCTTCTTTGTCAGTTTACTTATGATGGTGGCGACCTCTCCAGCCTCGATGCTGTTCTTCGTTAAATGGCGACTTCATCAAAGTTGACAATACCTTCTTCCACATGCTGAGACATGACTTGGCTCTCGGGCTTATCATTGGTAGCAGTAACAAACGGCATTTCCAGTGAATCTGCAATGACTTGGGCCTTGTCCTGATCAGTTTGCACATAATCACCTTGTGGTGTACGGAGTGGAGGAAGCGTAACATTCTTCTTCTTCTGTAAAGCTCTGACCATACTCCAGATGGAATTGTCGCGAGCCGACAAACTGAGTTTTTCATTCCATCTAGTGCCGCGAAGCTCTTTTATCTCCTCTTGAACTCTTCGCACTAACCCGTTGTACTTGGTTTTGAGACAAGGTTCACGATAGCATTGCCATAGTCTACGGGTCCTGTTTCTGTCAGCAATTATGAAAGGAGTATTTAAGGACGACTTTATATATAGTTAACATAGGGAGTGGTAAACGGTATTGGCTGAAATGCTAGAAGAGAACAAAAGGGAGGCCTGAAGAAATGAATTCGAAGACGTGCTGGTACAGTACAAAATAGGACAAATACGAGGTGTTAAGCGGGCAGGGAGAGAAATGCAATAGGATAAAACTTATCGAATTAAAAATGACAAACTCTAAAAAAAGATTAAGATTTTTTCCGGGTTTCCCATTTGTTCTCTTCTAGTATTTCAGCCAATACCATCTAACCGTTACCATTACTACTCTCTATGCTAATTATATATAAAATTGTCCTTAAGCACTGCTTTTATAATTTCAAGATAAGTCTATAATATTCTCTTTGCATTTAGAGAATTATGCTTTTTGCTTTGATAAAGGATAGTCTCTATTTGAAATGTCAGCTTTTTGTTTTCATTTTATTTATGGTTTATTATTTAATAATTATTATTTATTTGTTGTTTTTTATTTTCTAATTAATAAATAACTTTTATTTATTTATTTATTTATTTATTTATTTATTTATTTATTGTATTCCAGGATATTGTCTCATCCTTCTCTCATATACAGGGTGATTCAGAAAGGTAGGTCAAGAGTGAAATACCATGAACAGTTTGTAGTGGGGAACAAAATTTTTCTTATAAATATGGGTTTGGAAATGCATCCTTACAGAGAGAATGCAACTTGTACGAGGTAGGAATTGCATTACAGTAGGTGTTCAAAATGCCGACCCTGAGCCTCGATGTAGGTGTTTAAAATGCCCGGCGATGTGGGTGATCACGGTCTGTAAAACGCTGTGGGTAAATCCTTTCCGCTTCAGTAGCATTACCCTGTGCCTCGCCAAACACGAGATGCATGTCCGCATTAGTGAAGCAATCCATTGTACGTCAATAGAGTTACATGTTTCCTTTTCTCTCTTTTTAAGGAGAGAAAACGAACGATTTACATCTTTAGATCCTAATGTACATGGACTCTACCATTGCCCTCCAGGTAACGCACATCCTTTCCTACCTCGTATAAGTTGCATTATCTCTGTAAGTATGCATTTCCGGATCCATGTTTATAGGAAAAATATTGTTCCCCGCTACAAAATGTACGTGGTATTTCATTCTTGACCTACCTTTCTGAATCACCCTGTATATCCGTCTATTAAGCAAGTTTGGTGGAATCGGGAATAGCCACAGAATAGGCCTACATATAGATGTCCATGAATTCAGTTTCCATGAATGCTACCATTAGGGAATTCATGACTTCAGGACAGATGAAAGCCCATCTATATCTGATGTTATCATATAATATGAGCACGAGAGTAGACATTATAAAAGACATTTTTTCATAAAATGAAAAGTTAACTTTTGAAATATCTAAATCTGACATCATTCGAATGCAACTTTGATTATTTTCGATTTATTAGTGTGACATGCATAACAATAAAAATATTCGTAATTTTATGTTACTAAAATAGAACCCTAACATAAACAAATTAGTATCATCAGGGGTATACCAGTGCTATGCCTAAATTTGAATAATTTGACTTTTTTCTATTATTTAATATATTATTTTACATTAATGATAATATTTTTAGAAATTTTAACAATGTTTTTATGGAAAAGGGTTTTTTTTTGTTTTTTTTATTCATTCCTCTGTTCATCCATACCTGATAGATAAATGTAGGAATGGACGAAAGGGATTTATTATTATAATTTTTGTATATAGTACATGTGCCTACTCCCTGCTTCCCTTTCTCTTCTATCCCTTCCGTTTTGTTTATTTTGTTCCCATTTTACACAGCCAGAAGCTGGACTAGACTATTTCAACCCAGAAAGAGAATGAATGGATATTTATAAGAGAAAAGGACGAGACACAAAAACCCTGGAATGCAATAAATAGTTAATAAATACAACTGAAAAATAAAATAATAATTAACAAA
>JAHWFO010092009.1:439965-471541 GCA_023313115.1 Rhysida immarginata
TTTGTTAATTATTATTTTATTTTTCAGTTGTATTTATTAACTATTTAACCCAGAAAGAGGCAATGTTTCAAAGAAGGCATCTAGGAGTTCTATAAAATTCCTTTTCTTAAACAAGAACAACGAGAGGTTAAATAAAGTCCTGGGAAAGGCTGGGTTATCAGGCAAAGTGTGCAGTGTAAGATCATTAAGAATTATAAAACAAAATTCTACCTCTGCGAATTATAAAACAAAATTCACTTTGTAACAATACATAGAATTCCTGTTGTTCAGGCATTTTTAATTGGGCCTCGGAAAAATCTGAACAGCTTCGTCTATAGCAGGAAATTGTAGAATTACTGAAAACTAATTTATTATTTAACTTCTTGAGGTTCTCCTGTTTAATCTACAACTGTAATTTTCCCGGGCAACATCGGGAGCCTCTGCTAGTTATATACATGATAAGAGGTGATGGAATATGCTATTCTAAGCATATTTGTTCCTGTGAATGAGGGATCGCAAATCAACCCTTCACCTGTTAGACGGTTGGAAAACGTCAAACCACACCATGCCAAGACAATTGTGAGTTCTTCATCATTAGCAAGACGGCTCCACATTGCAGCCCTGGAAATCAACACACACTTGCACTTGATTTAACAGCGACTGACGTGATCTACAAAACACTTCTGGCTGATCACTGGTTCGATCGCTTGCTTCAGCCAGTTGTGCCACTGCGACATGACATAGGTGTCATATATCAGTCTTCTCTGATGTTCCCAGAGAAAAAGTCCAGTGGTGTTATATCGGGAACACGTGGAGGCCAGGCCACAGGACCACCACGACCTATCCAGCGCATCCCAAACGTTGCATTGAGGTGATCTCGTATACGTCTTATATAGTGTGTAGGTGCACCATCTGTTTGGAACCATATAAGTTGCCGTATTCCAACAATTCTGGCAGTACATCTGTTACAAATTTCAGATATTGAACGCTATTGAGACGATTTGGCAAAACGTAAGGCTCCACCATGATGTCATCAACTATACCAGCCCACACATTTACAGAGAATCTATTCTGATGATGAGTGGCATGGCGTTCCTGCGGATTTTATTACGCCCAAATGTGTCGATTGTGAATGTTGAACACCCAATCTCTTGTAAAGCAAGCCTCATCAGTGAAAAGAACACGTGCTGGAAATTCGGGCTCATCAATGTGGTCTGTTATAAAAAACCACTGTGCGAATTCTTCACGCACTGGATAACCCCGAGTAGTGACTGCCTGTACTCTTTATACATGGAATGGATGTAATGAGTTCTCAAGGATGATGTCCCAAGCTTGCCGATGGCTTCGAAAATGAAGTTGAGTGTCGTTCGCTCTTGTGCATGAGGGTGAGTTCTATTCAATACACTGTAGGACACATGATTCTTATTTCCGAACAATACGAATTGCCTTACTCTCAAAGACCTAACTAACTCATGGACTGTGCGTCTTGGAAGTTTCCATTCGTCTTTTGCCATTCATCTTTTATACTCTTTTTCTTTTCTATTATCTTCGGACGTACAGTGTAGCCAGGTACTGCGTTGTGGTGCCCAATGTCAACCCCATTCACAAGAATAAATATGCTTAGAATCGCATATTTCATCACCGCTATCATTTTTGACATGAAATTTAACAACACCGTGTAAATAGAAGAATATAGATGAGAAATTGCTGCCTTTTATAGAATCTATTCAAATAGCCAAGCTTTTACTCTGATGCTGAATAACGATGGTGGTACTATACCAGTAGCTGATTGGATGACTTTAGCTTCCTTTATTGTCAAATAATTTATTCTCATTGGTTAACCACTGGTATATATTAAACTTCTTAATTGGTATTTTCACTTGATTCTCTCTGCAATAAGTGAGTTCTGCAATGTACATATGAGTTTTATTTTTTAAAAATCATTTAAATGGTATAGTGGTTTCTGTCCGTCCTTTCTTATTAATAAATCAAAGTATTTTCACTATAGCTATTACTGAATAACATATCGATATAAAAAATTCTGGAAACTTTTTCACAATGTGAGTGATGTTCTGAACAACAGCAACCCGTATTATATCATTTCATCTGTTGTGCATTACAAAATTTTGATGACATTCAATTATCGGATCATTTGAGAGCTTAAATAATTAAAATATGAAAATAAAATGGGCATGAAACTTAATAAAATCAAATAATATTATTCATATCTTTAAACGATATAAAAAAGTATGGATATAATTTGTCTTTTAAGGTAGGTTTATTCAGTTTCTTCTTTTTTAGCATTTTTTCTGCCATTCTCTTTTGTTTTGCATTTTTTAGGAAATTTTGGTATAAAACAGATGCTATCGGTTTTACGAAATCACCCCAGTGGAATTTGCATGAGTATTTCCTCTACTAGTAGTCAGGTATTTCTTTATTTTATTTCTCAATTTTATTTATTTTACTATTATATTCAATAGGTTATTGTAAACCTTGCACATTATTTGCTTTTGTAATCAAAATTTTATTTCTGTATTATGCTTCTAGAAAGTAAACTTTACATTTTTCTTCAATTTTTGTACAATTCATTATTCATACTTTACCATAATCAAAAACATTGGAGAAAGAAAACTTTGGACCAAGTCCCAGATACAGACCAAAAATACAGCGAACTTTGTAAAGAATCAAGTAAGGGACGATTGCCTGGGTTTTTTTTTTAGAAAAATCAGTGGAAGTAGACGGAAGGGAGAATCAAAACATAGTCCCCGGGCAGCAATGCACTTCTGCCATCGATGGAACAGTAGCGAAGCATGACAGAGTATACAAAATATATAAAAAATATAAATAAGAACAGAGACCTTGCCTCTCTGTGGATGCTTTGGTGAGAAGGAGGAGGAAACGAATTTCACTATTTCCGACTTATTGGACATTTCATAAACGTACATTTCAGCTATAAAGTAGGCATCATTAGTATGAATCAATTTTACAGAGAAAAATTGAGGTATATATAGAGAAGTTGGACCAATGAGAATAGGAGGAGGAAGGAAAGTCTTGGAAGTTGAAAGGCCATCGCATCCAAAAACGCGGACGTAAGAGGAAGCTCTGATACGTAGCAGAGGTTTCCTTAGTTAGATATACCTGCTTCATTGTGGAACATGCCCCAAGATATACATAAGCCAGACCCGTCGAAGTTTGGAAACCAGGACCAGAGAGCACTTGAACCACATTAAAAACAACAGACCAAACAGGTCCTCGATGGCTGACCATATTTTACAAACTGGGCACAGTTTTAACATAGAACAGCTTCAGATCTTGCAGGTGATAGATGAACCCAAGAAACTGGATTTCTTGGAGTCCTGGGAAATCTTAAATACCAGGACGATTCTGGACACTGGACCATTAGACCTCCTCCCGTAGAAAAACCTACTTGAATATACTAAGAAAACCTACGTTACCTTGCAGAGCTTTCTCCTAGGTCCGCGTTTTTTGGATCCAATGGCCTTTCAACTTCCAAGAATTTCCTTCCTAATTCCTATTTTCATTTGCCCAACTTTTCTACATAACCTTCAAATTCTTCTCTGTAAAATTGATTCACACTGATGATGGCTACTTTGTAGCCGAAATTTATATTTATGAAATGTCAAATAAATCGTTGTGGAAATAATGGAATCCGTTCTCTCCTCCTTCTCAGCGAATAATGAGGCAGGCTACTGATGGCACCAATGATGCACTAAATTCCTGACTCGTTATCAGACGCAAATCTGGTGCCCTTCAGATGTTCCTGAGCTTTAGGAACACCCAGACTTCACTTTGAGCTAAGTCCAGGCTATACATTGAGTGAGGCAAAATATCCAAAAACTTCAGATTCTCCAACGACCTGAGTGTGTGGCCGAGCGTTGAATTGGAAGTTCGTGCTTGGTGTTTGGACGAACCCAATGCAGACACGCACGAATTTTTTCAGCATTTGCAAGTACTCTTTTGACCGTGCTGCCATGTTCCAAAAAGACAATGCGAACCACACCAGAACTGTGCCAGAAATGGTGACTATGACTTTATCAGCTGATGGTATGTACGATGGTATTCCATGGACTGGTGTTTAGTCTCAGGCTCATAATGATGCGCCCAAGACTCCTCCCCAGTGTCGATGGCATGAAGAAATGCCAGAAGTTGCTGACTTTTTAGTGGAGCTGTTTCGTATGACATTGGAACGTCATCATTTTCGTACTTCCCTGCCATCTGATAGAGGTATGTTGACAATGTTTTCGCTATATTTGATCATAGCAACCACAGCTTACAGAACTTCCTTTCCCAATTAAACATCGTGTCCAAGGGCGTTTGTGTCTGTCAGTTGACGAGGCACCCACTTGGACCACACTTACCTTAGATCCAGGTCTTTGTTGATGATATAATTGACAGTTCCAAGTGATCTGCCAAGAATTTCCGCAATCATCTTCTGCTTAATGCTAAAATGACCACGAATCAGCTCATCAATTTGGGCCATTTCCTGTGAACTGCCTGCAGACTTCGGGCATCCAGTGTGTTGCTTGTCATACAAAGATGACATGGCTGGCTTGTTCATCTGTACAGTACGCACCTAACTCCGCACTGTGCTAATGTAAACACATGCTTCCCCATAGACAACGCGCAGTCGACGGTGGATTTCGATAGGGAGAATACCTTCTGCTGTCAGAGAATCGATGACGGTGCACTGCTTCAAGCGCATGTCCATGGAAGTGGCCATGTTGCACGTGATTGCTTCGATGCTAGTAGCACTGCCATGCACCTGATACCCGTAACTTACAGCTAGGGCATCAGACTTTCTTTGTCCGTAACATGTTTAATATAATCAGATATTTTAAAAGTTATGGATCTGGTGGCAAAATTTCTTGGACAACCTAAGTACAATAATTCAATGATTTTTTTGATGATAAATCTCAACAAGAACGACGAATAGTTTGATATCGTAAATTACTTGAACTTCAGGTAACTATCATAGAAATTTTACTTCCTATTATCATTAGTGGATCATTAGTGTAAATAAGTAATTCGAAGTTCACAATTAGAGCCTGTTTTGATATTTCAGAGGTACTTTCTTCTGGAGGTCAGGCTAGATTTATAAGTGGCTATCTGTGAGGGCATACATGGGTTACAGAAGATAGTTCCATAAGCAGCCATGTGGAAGATTTCCTGGTAATACAGGGAGGCTGTAATGGCAACTGTACAATAGGAAGATGACTTAAAGTAGGTTTGTCCACTGGCAGGATTGAACTGTAACAGTCCAAGAAATTCCGAATATTAGCATAAATCAAAAACATCGAGAACGATTCGTGGAAATTATGGCTATGAATTATGAGATGAGTGGAAATTATACAAGATGCTTGAACACTGCCTGCCGAACGGAATAGGCCAAACAGGCCCGTCAACGATGCCAGCTATGATCTCTTGAATGCAGCCACGATGCTGTTCTTCATTTCCCTCCAGAATTAAAGTAATGGGTTCAGTTCCTCTCACAGTTTCTGGTGAGGCAATTGTCGGCATTGAATTGGACTCAAACCCTGAGCACTGGTCAGCAGCAATCTTGTATTGGACGACACCATCGCTATCCGAATCCCTTAGAAAATGAGAAAGAGATAAATACAATAATATTGTTTGCACCGCGTTCACTGTCCTTTGCTGTATTTGATGAAGCAGGAATTGAATCACTTTTAATAACTTCGTACTGGCCTATTGTCTTAGACATATTTCCCCAGTCGATTTTAGTCCATATTGCTTCGAAGATTTGTGCTTGCTGCACTCTTGTCGGGTGGGAAAACTCCAAGAAACCTCATGGCAGTTGGGGACGATAATTCCTGGCATAAAAGATTCGGTCACTATATCGCTGTCTCGTTCGTGTTATATTTAATTCTACTGTTGAAGTGTCTTCAATCCTCTTCTGTGTTCTCAATCCTTGGTCCTTCGGAAATTCATTGATAATTCCATTAAACTCGGTAACTACTTTCTTCTAACTGATTTGCTGTCTTCTGTCGGGTCCTTGACAATCAGATGGGAGTAATCGGGCGCTGTTGTAGCTAAGGCTGATGGTGTTGCCTCAGCAGATGCCAATAATGGTCGTAATCATCAGGCACCTGGCGCACATGCCTTAAAGCTTTCTGCAGCCCTTTACTGGGCTGGTACACATTTAACTACGAGGAGCGATTGATAAATAAGGTCTCCATGGCTGTAAGAGCCAATGGGCAGAAGTGAAAGATTATTTTCGGAATGTCATCAGGAAATAAGAGAAACTGTTAGAGACTATGTTACGCGTATCAGGTACTAGGAAAGTAAACAATGATTCAGATAGAGAGGGTAGACCAGGGATGCAGATGTTAAAAGAGCATTCGCGAAGCAGATATTAGATAACAAAAATTAAAGATAAATTTCTAGAGTGCATACAACCAAGTTTACAGAAAACAGTATTGTTTAGAAAACTGGATAATTTAGAAAAAGCTATTAATTATGCAGAAGAAGAGGAGGAAATCGAATAAGATTCGCGACAGGAAATTATGGGTTAAATTTAGTAGGAAAAGGTGATGCGGAATTGGCAGAATTTAATAATGAATTAGACATTAACCCGTTAATTATTAATTCGGTGGAAGAAATGTTAAAATTAAAATTGGAAGAAATAAACAAAATTTTGCGGGAACTGCCACCTGAAAGAATAGAAACGCAAGTATCAGTAAGAGAACCACATAGGCATGATTGTAGACAACAGGGCATTAGAATAAAGCATGGGAATTTAACAGATATAAATAAAAGATACAAGGTATGCAGAATGCAGACGGACATTGTTTGTTTTAGCTGCCATAAAGCTGGACACACAGCAAATGTGTTATAACCAGAGTCACTAATAGTATAACAAAACATGTTTTATATGTTTTCCATCATCCTCCGAATGCATAAAAAAATGATTAAAACCTAGTCAAATTGTTCTATTGGCCTAGCATAAGACAAGATATTCAGAAGTACTGCATGGAGTGCGATAGCTGCCAGCATAGGTCACCTCAGGAGAAACGTAGAGAGCAACATTTAACAGATTTTCTAGGTGATTGAAAACATATTTACACGTTATTCAATCCCGATTTAGATTCTGAGTGACAGGGTAAGAAATTTCACCTCTGATCTCATGAAAGAAATCTGCTCACTTTTAGGCATAAAAAAATTACTCATGACAGCATTCCATCCATCCGGGAATGGAATGATCGGAGGGATGAATAGAACACTCCTTGGAGCACTGAAACATTATGTAGATCGCAGCTAGCACGATTGGGATTCTTGGATCCCATATGTAGAATTCAGTTACGATACCACACTTCATTCTTCCATAGAGAGAGTCCTTTTGTGCTATTCTCTGGTAGAGACCCTGTTCTGCCCTTAATAACACCAAGGAAGACTTATTATGACATTGAAAACAACTATAGCAGTGAAATGGACGAGACACTTAGACACGCATATCAAGTTGCCAACAAATTTAGTGCTGAGCAAGCTGCTAAACGAAAACTGTCCCATGATAAGAAGCATAAGACATATTCATTTAAAGCAGATGATTTAGTTTATCTGGTCATTCCTGAAATCAAGAAAGGTTTGACTAGAAACTACATGCAAATTTCAGTGGTCCATACCAAAGAATTGGGCGAATGAGCCCTGTCAATTTTATCATCCAACATTTAGAAAATGGGAAGAAAAAACTAGTACATGCAGATAGGCTACGTTCGAAGATAGGCAACCATACAGGAGAATCAGAGCAGCGGAAAGAAACTGAAACGCACTCTGTTAAGGGAACACGAGCAAGAAGCTCCACCCTCCTCTCCTCATAGAAAGATTTCTTTGTTCAGCTACCTGAAAATACACTGGAGAGACGTGAAATTAATCCACCCATTTTACATTCCACACGCAAAAAGTTGCCTGAAAAGACAGGAACCTAGACCGCCAATTGAATAACCACCACGTCCTGTAATTATGAGGGAAACACACCTGCCAATCGAGCCACCTATTCGTGTGGAGAGAAGAGAAGCAGGCTATCCTGAAAATCTGCCCTAGCTATGGTAAAGTTTGAGCCCGGCTTCGCCCGCTCCTTGGCTGTTAGTATCACCCCGTGATTGTAGATCAATGGGAGAAATAATGCCCGAAGTTGTTGACAATGAACCTGAATGCCGGTTTTACAACCGCAGGAACAGGCAGTGGATGCTATCTACAAAAATAGAACTGCGATTAGAAATGACTTTAATTATAAAGAAACAGTGAATTCGTCAGGTGAAACCAGACACCACAGGCAACCTTCTCAATTGATAACCAAGCTCTCACTGACCTTATAAGAATAATAAGGTCGAAGAAACCACTCTGTATAACGTCTGAAGAAACCACTTCTGCAGTTTAAAAGCCGAGAGAAATTGTAAGAGGTGGTAGATCCTCAAAATATTGTGCTGTAACAAAGAGAGGCATGAATCCAAGTAAAATAAAGAAGACGAAGAATATTATGAGGAAGGTAATATAATCAGGAGATTAGGCCTTGCTTCTTATTGAGTCGTATCAGGAGAGCCTCGACGTGAGAATCCCATGTTAAATCATGGGTAATAATCAAACCCAGATATTTAAAGGCTAACACAGACTTAACGTAAAATATAACGTAAAATTAACGATAGTCAAAATTGGCTTCAAGGACCCTGGTTTAGTGGAACCATTATGTTTCATTGGAACTTTCAATGCTAAAATACGGCATATAATATATCAAGCAAATTCGAATGATGTATCATGAATGAATATAACGTAATATTACTGCTAGTTGAAATTATTTCAAAGGTACGTGGTTTAATGGTATCATTATGGTCTATTAGAAACTTCCAATGTTAACATAGGGTGTCTTAATAATTAGTCTAATATTTCGGTACTTGGTTATGTCATTCCTTAATGGTTTATTTTAAGTTGTCTGATATATTACATGCCATATCTTAGCATTGAAAGTTCCAATGAACAGTAGTGGTGCCACTAAACCAGGTGCCTTTGAACCAATTTTGAATATCATTAATTTTACGTTATATTCATTTGTGGTACATCATTTCAAGTTGTTTTAAATATTATATGCCATATTTTAGTATTGAAAATTACTAATAAGGAAATAATAAACACTGACCTTAGGAATATGTGGATGCTTGTATCAAAGAAAGAGAGGAAGGAAACTTCTCTTGTCCACAAAAGAAGTTTAATATGTATCATATATGTATACATTTCAGCTACCAAGTAGCCATCTTCAGTATGTCTCAATGTTATCAATCGACAATTGAACAGTGTGGTGTATCGGTATTCGTGTGGCACTTGAAGCATAGCTCACCCTTCATAATCATATTCCAAGGGAAATACACTGAACTAGAAAAGAAGCCTGATGTACCCACAAAGGTCATCCAAAGCATGAAAGAAAATTGCCTCCTCTTGTCTGAACTAGGAGTATATTACATAGTAAGCCACAGAAAAAACGAAAGAATTTATGAAACCCAGTAATCTGGGAAGACGACATAATCAATGTCATCAAAATTGACATCAAGGATATGTCTTGGATTACGATGCCTTTTTCTATGTAGAGAATGTTTTAGAATGCCAGAGACTAGATCATTATCATGATTTGCCATAATAGGCAGTACGGTTTTCACGAGCTCTTGAACATATTTCCCGACATGCGTCATATCGAAATCATTATGAATGGAGTAATTACGAGCGATTCTCCTATCTAATTGTGCAATGGTCCTTAGGGTAATGTTCTGGAAAGTTTGGAGTTCCTTCCATCTTGTCTTGCAAATCGTAGCCCAGACAGGCATGCTATATAGCAAGATGACACGAACAATTATTTTGTATAAAAGTAGTTTTTTATCAACACTGAGGGCACAGTTACAACCCAACAGAGCAATTAAGCTAAATTTGCTTTTTTGGCCTTGTTCATCGCATAAGTCAAATGCATATTCCATGGTAGTTTTGAATCAATACAACGCCAAGGTATCTATAATTATCAACCCATTCCAAGTATTTGCCATATAACTTTAAGGAGTCAAGATTTCTCATTTCCTTCTTAGTGATAAACATTGCTTTGCATTTGTCGACATTCAGTTTTAATCGCCACTTGCTAAACCAGATTACACATTCTTTAAGGGCTTTCTGCAAACGTGATACAACAACACTAGGCTGGCGTGCCCTTGTCAGTATAGCAGCATCATCCGCATAAAAATATAGCTTGCAGTAAGAGATTTCAGGGAAATCACGTTTATAGTAATTGAACAGAACTGGCCCTAGCACTGATCCTTGTGGGACACCGTCATTTATCTCACAGGTATCAGATAATTCATGTCCAACTCTGGCCTGAAAAGACCTGTTAGACAGAAACGAGTGAACTAGACTAATTAAATCATGTGGGAAACCATCAGTTATCATTTTATAAATAAGGCCTTCATGCCAGACCTGATCAAATGCTTTATGAACATCTAAGAAGATGACGCCACAATACATCGAAAGATTAAGGGGAGTGTTAACATCCGCTATAAGTCTCCAAACTTGGAGCTGGCAAGAATGTTCCGCCCAAAAACCAAATTGTTCAGCACGGATGAGATTATTGGTTGTGCAGATATCTAAGAATCTTGTTCTCTCCAAGACTTTGGATATAGAAGACAGCAAACTGATGGGCCTGTAGCTTACAGGGTTTGCAGGATTCTGACCAGGTTTAGGGATACTTAGGACAACAGACTGTTTCCATGTATCTGGAAAGTAACAGTTATCCCAACAGTCGTTTATAATTTTAGTGATATCACTAGTTACATTTTGCGGTAAGTTTTTTAAGGCATTGTATTAATAGTGTCAATGTTATCGACAATCGAACAGTGAAGTGTACATTTGTTAATGTTATCAGCAAAGATACAGCTTTTATAAGGTTTTGGAACCAATCTGGATACCAGACTAGTGGTAAATATGCTGATTGGTTTACAAGAAAAAATAAACACAATACAAAAAGGGGGTTAACATTAACAGGAAGGCTGTTATAAATAATTGGCTATTAAAAAGGGAATGGCTATTATATCTGGAGTGATGTTATTATAAAAAAAGGGCTGCTAAAAAGCTATTATATCTGGAGCGAGACCCACATAAAATATTACCAGGCTTGAAATCCTTGACTTTCCTGAAAATTTTTGAAAAGGAGATTGCTGGCAGAGAAACATTCCTGATTTGATGCAGATAAAAAACAAGTGAGCAGGCGTCTTCTGTGGTGTACATTGGGAATTGACAGCCGTTGTAGTCAACCATTCCTAGCCTTTTTCCCCAGTTTTGTTTAGGCAAGTCGCTGCGTTAAAAATGCCAGTGTGCAGAGGCCTTTTCAGAAAAAAATATGAATGAAAAAAATAAATTGAAATGAAATAAATTAAATAAAATATTAAATTAAACAGGTACGTTCACTGAAATCTGACATTAAAGAATTTTTTTTGAGATAGCTTCTTATAATAACGAAGAATTTTTTAAACCGTGTAAATTAATCACATACTTCATAAAAGATCTAGTTGTTTCTACTTAATTGTATGCTGACTGCATTTGGGGCAGAATATACTAAAATATGAATTTAAATTAGCATTTATTAATTAATATATTAAAAAATTATTAAGTGTCAGGCTGAAATAATTTAGAATCATTAAGGGGGCTGGAACCTTGTTTCAGTAATAAATTTGATTACATTTAGCAATTTCTAGAGTTTCATAAACATCTATTAGGGCGGTTTTGTCCACTTTACGAATTTGTCTGAATTCCTCCTTGTGGACTTAATGTTTCGCTACTGCAGACCTATCCGATATCTGGAACCTTACATGGGTAAGTTGTACCTTAAATCGAATTTCTACCGAGCGTCGCAACTGTCCTCGGTAAACCTTTTTTTGCATGTGCCGCATGGCACTTCATAAATCCCAGATTGTAGAATGGGTTTCCGTTTGTCTTTTGGATTTTCAAAGAGGAGTTTTAGACAAATGGTATTTCTATAGGCCATTGATATGCTCTAGTCTTTGAATATTCTCCTCAGGTCTTTTGTTAAAAATTCATTTAAGGTGTTTTGCTCTTGCTTTTAGATATGATGTGTCTTAGACTGTTTTCTCTTTGGCTAAGGAGATTAATGTAGCTCTTTGAGTTTTTCAACTTATTGTATTTCTGCTGACTGATGGCCACGAGGTGGCCGAAATGTACATACAGATTACGCAATCAATTTATGTGGACAAGTAGTTCTTTCTTTGTGATTGTTATTTTCCACAGTTGGCTTTTGATTATCATCAAAGCACTCTTTATTTACAAATATGCAACGTACAAAGACGAGTGATACATAAAACGATACATACACTCATCAAGTTCTGGTACATTCTACAAATATTCAATGTGTGCACCATTGGTCACCTGGCACACATCCAAACGGTTATCCAGTTCCATCATTATGTTAAGTAGCATGTTTCCATCAATGTCCGTCACAGCAGCAATGATGCATTCCTGCAGTTCTTGCAGTATTGTTGGCATTGGGATTACATGGCGTGAGATCTGGCAACCTGGTGGGCCATGGCAACACAGGAACATCATCCAAACAAGTGTGCTCTATCCATTGATGTTGCAGTTCTCTGTTGAGAAAGGTGCAGACAATATTGCTCCAGTGTGTTGGAGCCCCGTCCTGTTGTCTTGGATATGGTACAGAAGATATTCACATTTGGCAAGTCCCTTACCAACTTCACACTGACATGCAGCACTTCAGTATCCCACACACATTGTGACGGTAAACCTTTCCTGACAGATGGAATGTCGCCTCATCGCTGAATATCAATATCTCCGCAAAGTCATAATTTTCTATAGTTTGCTGCATTCGGGTACAAAACTCGATTTTGTGGCATAAACATCTGGAGTCAGGTGTTGTAACAGTTGCAAATGGCAGGTGTTGAAATGCAAATGCTGACGCAAAATATTCGACACTGTTTTCTGCAAAACCTAATTCGCGGCTTGTATGAACAGTAGAAATTTGTGCGCTGTGGAGAAATCGCTGTCTCACATGCTCCACGATTTCCTCTGGGGCACTCTGTCACCCTGTAATTTTTCCTTTACACAGACAACAAATATCATAAAACTGGCGAAATCGACGCTAAATGCATTGATTTTTCCTTTTCCGAATTTACGTACGAATGCATGCTGAACACTCATAACCAATGAATACTTCCCATATTCTAACACGCAAAAACTTTTCTCCTACTTTGCTGCCATCTTGTAGAGTGCTGTCAATGACCTGCCATTTAGCATTCACTCGAGGCACGAGGCGGGCTTTTTAAACTTGGTGAGTGTATGCATCTTTTCATGTATCACCCGTCTTTCAACGTTCTCTAACTTATAAATTATCAGTGCTTTGAAACCCAATGAATCATTTAGGCTAACCTGTATACATCAGTGATTGGTATATATGAGACTTCTGTGATGCCTTGAAGGATGAAGCACTGCGCATAGTCGTGCGTTTGATGTCTTATCCTGCCAAAGTGGATCTTTTCATGTGCTGGAGAAGAGATTTGGGAGACCAGAATACATCATGGATTGGTATATTGGGTGCCAGGAAAAAGCCTGATAACTCAAGGCGTTCGACGACTTGGAGATCATTGAAGCATTGGTAGTAGCATATGTCCATTAAATCAGTTGTACTATTTTTCTAACAAGCAGTGAATTAGCAAGCCCGTCGACATATAACTTGGAGTATGGAAGCAGCGAAAACGTGAACACATCGTATCAATGAAATGCACAGTGTTGAACCGGAAATACTTCTCCAATTTCATTAAATGAAATATTCCTCCAGATGAAGACTACAGAATAAAGACTTATAGACAGGGGCCGGCTGTCACCATAGTTGGAGTGGCCGCAGAGGATAAGACACCCTCATATACTTCCAAAGGAGTAACGTGCATATATTAAGTGAGTGAAGCAGTGTCTAAACGAATGCTGGAGCTTCAAAAAAAGTTAAACAATGAGAGACCATGATTAGCCGAAAAGGCGTATGTACAGGGTTGTGCATAACCTTTTGCTAGGGGTCTGGAAAATAAACAAAACTGAGTGGAATGTTCTGCGGTTGATAATCAAAAAGTACGTTTATTTCTGCTTTTAGCACATCAATATTTAGTGTGGCCACCACCTGCTTCTCGAACAGCACGCATCCGTTTCGGGTAGGAGCGGAGGAGTGTCTCAAACAGAGCAGTATCGTACTCCATGTCCTTCAGCACAGATGTCAGGTGTCCCATTAGAAGGTCTCGAGAATACCGATTTTCACCACGTTCTTGAATCATTAAAGATTCCACTGCGTCTTTTAACACGGCTCCAAAATGTTCAGCAACGTTTAGGTCAGGGGATGCACCGGGCCATTCGTTTGATGAGAAGAAATCGATAGCACTTTCTCTTAGGATTTGCTGTGTTGCATTAGCCTTAAAGCAAGGTGCCTTATCGTGCAAAAAACAAACTTCATGCGGGTCGATAGTGTTGTTTGGATCTCGAAGAAACGGAAAAACATCATTTGTTAGCAAATTCCGAAAATAATCACCATTCCATGACTCACCCTGCTCCTTGAATCTCCACATCAATCGCTTGGCGGTGAAACACACGAAGATGCCAATGCAGTCAGGCTTCTTGGACAGGTCTTGATAGTGTTCATCGTCAGAAATATCTGTAATCGATAAGCTCCAGACCCTATCGTTTTGGTAATTCGGACGTCTCATAGTCCACACAAAGAACTCGTCGCTCGGGGCAAGGTGCATGAAGTCGTCTTCCACCCAATCCCGCAGGTAGTCGCAAAACCAGAGCCGGTCTTCGATGTTTAATGCGGTCTTCATCGGTTTCCGAATAACATGGAATGGCTTGATGTTTGCACGCTGACGATGTCTTTGAACCGTTGAACGAGAAATTGTTTTTCCACGCTTGGCTTTAATTTCTTGTGCAACGTTGACACAGCTGCGACGTCTTTTGCCACTGTTATTAGCAATGATGTTTTTGCTTTCCTGTGATAATTTCTCGGGCCTACCCTCAGCAAATTCGGCATGGCAGTTATCATAACCTTTCTTCCAATTGTCCGTCACCCATCTATCCGATCGGTTTAACTTGTTCGCAACCCATTTGCGATTAATAAAAGACGCACCTGCTTCCATTGCCTCTCGATATGCATTTGCACGAACTCTATCCATGAAACGCTGCTCTTCACTGTCATTTATTAAACCAGCCATATTTGTTTGATACCAATAGACGCACAATGAACTACTCTCTGTCGAAGCGTCATAAGAGTGTGCTACAACGCTGCGGTTTAAGTCGCAGCCCCCTAGCAAAAGGTTATGCACAACCCCGTACAGGGTGCGTTCACATGATGAAAATCATGACTGTTTGGCAAAAAGTGTGCACGAATGTGTAAATCCACCCATTTGGGTGCATTTCGGTGAAAATCATGAACGTTTGGCAAAAAGTGTGCACAAAAGTGTAAATCCACCCATTTGGGTGACTTTTGATAAAAATCATGACTGTTTCAAGATGATCTCAGAACAAAAAACTATTAAACATTTTTGAATAGTGAACTAAAAGTATTCGAAATATGACCCTTGGGCATAAACACAATGTTGCCAGCGTTTTTTCCATTGTTCATAGGTTGCCTGGAACTCTTCCACGGAAGGCTTTCAAGGGACTTCGTCGTAGCTTCTTGGAATGCTGGAATCCTGTCGAATCGATTCCTTTAATTCGGGGTCACAGAAAGAAGTCGCTGGGAGATTGGCCAGGGCTTTAGGGTGGCTAGCGCAGTATTGCCACATTAAACTTGGCCAAAACTTTGCCGACAGTGAGCAACAAGTGAGAGGATGCATTGATGTGTTGAAGAACCTAATTGTTTTTCATCCCCTGGCAGACGAAGTGGACTCAATCTTTCAAATGCCGGAAATTTTAGACTCTAAATTTTTGACGCACTCTCCGAGTTTTTGATGAGGGTCATTGACACGCACTCACGTCACTAGCAGTCTGCTCACTCCAGCATCTCAGAAGTAACTGCCGCTGGTGTCAGTTAGCTCACACACGCCACTACTTCACCCTGTCAATGGAACCGGTCAGCTTTCCCTCCCCTACTCAGGAAAAAATCAGTCTTCGAATGCACCCAGTATGTCTCTGTTGTTTAAAATAGAACCATATGTTAAAAGACTGTAAAGCCCAAACAGAATGCAGTGAGAATGGTTGTACGGAGAAACACCTTCATTTGGGACACATAGTGAAGAGCTGCAATGGGGAATACCAGCTGGCATCGTCTGAAAAGCCAATGCCGAAGTAATCGGCGCATTGTTCATCAAAGGAGTAAATGGTCTCCTGGAAATTGTTCCAGTTTAGGTCTGTGGCCCTATTAAAAAACTAATCAAGATTTATGTGGTATTAAATTTCAGAGCCACTGTGCTTTCATTGAAGTCAAATCATTTGGACCCTACGAGGTATATTCAACAGCAAAAAAACTAGCAAAACTACGCTAGTTTTTGTAGATATCAGAGGTATGATGGTGCATGGTACTGCAAGATATTAATGTAATAGACGTGAAAAATCTGGGATAGTTTAGACATTGCAATAACGAAGAAGCAGTGGCCGTACCTCAAAGTAGTTAAATTGAACAATTTACAAGATATTGTGGTCTATGTCATAATCCGCGAAGATCACGGTTTCTTTATGATTCACAGAGAATGTTAGTATCAAGATAAGTACGCTCCAATAGCCAAACGAACTGTACTCGGCTGGTATGTATCCAGAATGATCAGTGAATTTGACTCAGAAGGATTTATGTTCAATGTAGCGGGTATTTCCGAGTATCTCATAAGCTTATGAAAGAAATTCAAGTGGAGAACTTCCGTGTAAGTAATGCACATGGGAAGTCAGTATCAGCTTTGATAGAAGACAAGTGAGTGCATCAAATTTTGGACAACACATTTTGAAAAATAGTTAAAGGTTGCGATTGGCCTCCCCAAAAGCACAGCTCTAGTTATGAGAGAGTCTAAGGAATGGAGCGAAAGATATCGGTTAGCAGCATTTAATTCGGCTAAATTAAAGACTACAGAACGAGGGTTACATCTCAAGTCAGTCCTGAACAGAAGTCGCCAAGAATATGGCAGCTCCCTCATTATGGCGTCATCAACCCCAGCAAGCCCAGTAGGGTTTGCTTGGTATTTGATGCGGCAGGTAAGAGCAATAGCTGTTGCTTGAATGACCATCTCATTAAGGTTTCGATCTGATTCTTTTGTTGATGTAGAATTTATGGAAATTCAGAATACATCACGGGTGATATCGAGGACATGTTTCATTTGCGCACAAATTCGTCAGGAAGTTCGACCAAGTTAGCATTCCCTTTGGATGGATGGGAACAGCAGCCGTGAACTAACATGACTACCAAATGAATCTCATGATATTCGAAGCAACTCCATATGGCCATATGGTCAGAACAAGAATGTGGAGTGATATAAAGTTAAGTGCCCAGAAGAATATCGTGTCATTAACAGAAGATTTCTATGTTGATGACGTCCTAATTTGTTGATGAAAAATTTAGAGTATTCGAGAAAATAATATGGATAAAAAAACAAGGTAATTTTGACATGAAGGAGTAGACGTAGAACACCTCAAATGCTTCTTATTTAATAAATTTAAAGCGTATTATTTGAGTAATCCGTAGTAGAGGCTCATTTTGAGCAGTAGAACGCACTCTAGAGCTATCTGAAGTGGGAAACTTATTTCTCCCTGGGTGCTTGCATGCATATTAGTAAGTGGTCCAATCACCATCATTGTTAAGAATGGCTTCACATCTCCAGGGTATGCTTTTTTCTAAGCTGACAGCAAACTTTAGAATTAAAGACCAATAAATCTGTCGAATTGTGAGTGAGCTGGTTCAAACTCATGGTGAGTCTCCTACGAAGCTTATGCTTCATGTAAGACTATATTTTGGCATCAGATAACTGAAATGGTCAATCTAACTGCGCAGTTGCATGTCGTGGCTTCAGTTGCGTACACACTGTCACGAAGAATTGGAACAGTAATGGCCTCCAATATTACTAGCAGATGACAAATGCTAGAAAACACTGTTGGAGTTCGTGTGGCACCATCCATTATCAATGAATAGAATGAATTAGAAGAGATGAAGAAATTCAGCTCTTCGAATAATGTGCTTAGGTGTAGTAAGCAGCGCAGAAGGACTCGCGGAAAAAAGTTGTTGAGGGGATATTGAAATCGTGAGGAGAGGAGAGTGCGAGGGGGAGAGACGGAGAAGTCGCTAAAAAAGAGGCTCCTTGAAGAGTCAGCCTGTACTAGCGAGTGTTCGAGAAGAACTCTTACAACACAAGGAAGAGGAGGTGAGAATCTCCCAGCTCTAGAAGAGAAAGACAAGATGTTGAAACCACGCTGCGAGCGAGTGCTTGGAACTGCGTCGCAAAATTCTAGCATTAATCCTTCTCTTCCCGTAGTTTTGCAGACAGGACTTTCTTCATCGAGCAGAGCTTCAGGCCAACATGACTAGTCTTCTGAGAAGTCATCTTCCCATTAACTGCCGTGTGTCACTCCGAATTTTCTGCATGCTGGAGTCTTCCTCCACCATAGCGTATTTTCGAGGTATTTGGCAAACTCAGTATTTTTGTCGTCATGTACAGTGTGCCAGTGTGGAATCGCCACATCGGTTTCACAGTCCCGGACATAGCCAGTTTCACATCAGAGTAACGTATTTGTGGAATGTTCCCTTGGACGATAGCGGCATACCTGCAGGAAAGTCTCGGCACTTTCACCCCTCATGACAGTTAAGCCAATGATTTCTTTGACCTTATTAATGGTTTTGTCGGCTCTGTCGAAAGCACTCATATCCACCCAAAACTCCCGCTCACACTGTGCATAATGCTTTTTTTAATGCCTTGTTTAAAAGCAGCACCTCTTTGTTAAGGTTGTTTCATTCTCTTAGTGTGGAGTTACACCCACCAAAGGGTTAGAGGGGTTAGAAATAGTGTTTAATGTTTTCTATTGATTAATTTGTTCAAAAACATCGCTTAGAATCATTGTTAATGGGGTTTTCCTATATGCTACCATTCTGGGGATATAAATGCTCTGCGTTGCCACCTACCTAGTTTCAGCAGCGTAGTTGGTTTCCTCACAAGAAAATTAAATCCGCAGAAGACCCGACTAGGTCTAGATATTCCACTACAGAGGTCCGTCACCTGTGAAGTTTTATTTTGTAGACATAAATTGTGTAACGGGTTATAAAACCGTTAAGCAAAATTGGAATTTTATTTCTTTGTGTTTAAGCCTTAAGCAATGCAAGTTTGTCTTTGGCCTTCTGAGATTGTCAAGTAACTTTTTAAGAAACAGTACTGTTATTTAATCGTCCATATTAAGTGGCGGTCAGTTCTGATTTTCCACGTGTTTGTGGAATTCATGCGCATGGGAACTCTTTTATTCATCCTATACAAAGCTTGAATATATTGCGTTATCTGTATTTGATATTCTTACCTTTGAATAAATTATATTCTGTTAATTTAAATTAAAATGTATGGTCTCTGTGTCTCAATAAACCATTTGGCTTACCTCCACTGCACCAATCCACTTTCTTCATGACACAGCGCATATACTTTACGTGTACCATTTGCATGGTGTTTTTCACGGCAGAGGTTTGCTAATTATGCATATAAATGCATTTTCACTACTCGCAATAAGGTTGTGCGTAGCATTATTCATGGTAAACCCAGCGTTCTTGCTGTCATTTCAGTACCTGATTCTTTAAGCGTTTAGCTTCCTTTAGCATTTTTTCCTCAGTGAAGCAAAGGTGCTGTATTGGGTGCTCTTTGAATGCATGTACAGCAGCAGCTGTAATCTTGGACAGTGAACTTTTAAAGACTTCGTTTTGTAAGTACAAATTTGTTTATCTTCGGCCTATTGTTGCTATACTTATTCCCCACGTTGTCAGTTGCTTGGTAATGCTTTTGCTGTCAGAGCATATACTTTATGAGAAAGTAGTAATATTTTGATTTATTATTTTTCTTTACCTCATGTTATTGTGTAGGAGGCCTCTTAATTTAATAGGAACATGGAACAAGACATTATGGAACCTCATGTAGGTCCTCCTCCGGAGATAAATAATGAAGCAGTTCACTTGACGCACTTTAATGCACTCATTCAAGCACTACAGCTCTTAAAGCCCACACCCATGCAGGAGGCCATTAACCAAATGCAATTACCATATTTTTTCAGAACACCCAAAGAGAAACCCGATACCTGATAAGATTGTCAGCTCAACTGCATATGAAAACTGGGCTCTCGTTGGAAGAAGCCATTGATTTTGTTTAAAAGTTGGCCGTGACCTTCCAGATGTATCATTAGGGTAGCAGATTGATTCTGTTCAGGGTGCCAGTGCTCGCCTGCGAATAAAGAGAAGAGCCGCAACATTAATTGCTTTAAATGTGGTCAGAAAGTCACACTTTTAAATTATGTATAAATAATGAAAACAACACAGTCAAAGATCAAATCAGTTTCATTCATCACGATGTCTAATCGGAATTATGGTGGTGGAAGTAGTGATCAAGGGATCGGTTTGCAAGATAGGGGAATGTGGGGCAGCTGTACGCGCAGGGTAAGTGCGTTGTTTAAGTTTTCAAATATTCCCGCTTGAGGGATCCAAAAATGTTGACATATTTTGTAGATACACTCTTATGGAGCAGATGTGACTTTGTTTCCTCCTCCTTGGTGATTTCTTGTTGGCCAAGAGCGCTGAGGCGCAGGTCTTATCGCTCTCGCAACCAGCAAGCCACGGGTTCGAATCCCGCTTGTGCATGGATGTTTGTGATCGTCCTTTATTATAAAAAAAACCCGTGTTGTTCTTCGGCCTGTTGTTAAGATTATTATTATTATTATTATTATTATTATTATATAAAAAACGATGTTTATCACACATAGTTCGCTATTAAGTTCCCAATGTAAATTACCTGTTTTTATCTTCATTTAACGGAGAGCCATAGGCAGGGAGAGTATAGTTGATAAGAAAAATAATATTTGTCATCCCTCGTTTCTGAAGTTGGTCGGTGAATTTGACGACGAGTGTAGGGAGGAGTTGCCCAAGGGACTACCACCTCCAAGATCAACGCAACACGAGATATTCTTTGAACAAACAATTGCACCATTCACTTCGCTGTTCTGGAAGGAACTACAATGAAGCTGCTGAGCAAGCATATTATTAAACCCTCTACTTTGTCATTCTCATCCCCCATATTATTTGTATCTAAGAAGGATGGAGAGGTTCATATGTGCATGGATTATCATAAGTTAAATAAGATGACGTTTGATAATAATTATGCTATTCCTAAGACTGATGCCCTGTTGGATAAACTCTAGGGGCCAGGTACTTTAGGAAGTTCGACACCCTTCAAGCCTATCAACAAATTAGGGTGAAGCCAGCACACACGAAATTCACTTTGTTTAACACTCTCCTGGGATCCTACGAATTTAAGGTAATGCCATTTGGCCTTAAGGGAGCAGCCTCGACCTTCACGAAGGCCATGAATGAGGCGCTGTGGGGGTCACTCAACAAAGAAGCAGCAGGGTATTTCGGTGATGTGCTGGTATTGCCCCAACCTTATCAGCTTTGCATAAAAAAACGCAGAGGGTCTTGGAGATGCTAAGGCAAAACCGAATTTTAAAAAGAAATAAATGCGCCTTTGGTGTCTCTAAAGAGAAATATTTAGGCTTCAAATTCTCTGCAAAGGGAAAGGGATGCAAAGACAGTGTAACACGTGGCATTAAGCAGTGGCCCAGATCGAATAACGTTAGACATTTAAGGGCATTTACAAGCACCATAATGTCTTTTACAATTTTATAGAGTCTTCATAAAAAGATATGCTGAAGTGACAGCCCCATTATTCAACTTAATGCGCAAAGGTTAGTCGTTTAGGTGGTGGTGGCAAGCCAAGAACAAGTGTTCAAAGAGTTAAAGAAATACTTCACAAGCCCGTCAGTTCTACTAATCTTTGATGAGAAGTGCATGTTATATATAATGTGTGACGCTTCCAATAGGTGGTTGCTCGCCTATAGCTTTTGAGTCTAGGCGATTTAGACCGGAGGAGCGCAATCATTCTATATATTCTAAGGAATTTTTTATGTTAGCATATGTGGCGCTTAATTGGAGACATTATCACCAACGCGTTCAATTGCTCATCTATTCCAACAATCAGTCGGTGGTGAAATTATGAACACAGCCGCAGTTAACGCACTAACAAGCATAGTTAGTCAAATACTTATTAGAATTCAAAGTCTCATTGGTACATATGAAATCTAATAACTATTTTATAGCTAATGCTCTCTCCAGGTACTTTTCCAAGGAAGAGAAAAAGGGGGCGAGTGTGTTTCAAAGGATTGCGACGGTAACGGGCTCCAATATATCTAGCACATGACAATTTCTAGAAAATGATGTTGGATTTTATCTGCTGCCATCCAATATCAATAAATGGAATGATTTAGAAGATATTAAGGAATTCAGCTCTTCGAATAAGTTGTTAAGGGGAGATTGAAATCTAGAGGAGAGTGCAAGGGAGAGAGACAGAAAGGTCACTAAAAAAAGCCTCCTCGAATATTCAACCTGTACTAGCAAACGTTGGAGAAGAACTCCTACATCATAAGGAAGAAAAAGTGAGAATCTCCAAGCTCTAGAAGAAAGAGACAAGATGTTAAAACCACGCTGTGAGCAAGTGCCTGAAACTGCGTCGCAAAATTCTAGCGTTAATGTTATTTTTCACGTAGTTTTGCAGACAGGACTTTCTTCATTGAGCAGAGCTTCGAGCCAATATGTCTTGTCTTCAGAGAAATCGTCTTCCCGTCAACCCCCGTATGCCACTCCATGTCTTCTGCAGCAAGAGAGCCCGAATTAATAATTTAGACTCAAGTTTTTCTTGCCCTTGACGCAGAAGGTCTTATACCCTCTTGCTCAATTCGAAACTTCCGTTGTTCAGATGGTTCCACTGCCTGTATAGTCTTGTCTCTTTTAGCTGCAGAGTTTCTCGTTCTTTCTGTTTCTTTTCCAGACATATAAATAATTACCAGTCGTCTGGATGTTTGATAGGGAGCTCAAGGGAGACATGTGTAACTCGTTAATAGATGCTGTGTTATTTACGTCCTGTCACTGTATCGTAATTTTATGCTCATTTTTAATAATTCTCGGGAATGAACGTTCAATCATCGCATTATCATCATCGCAGTTTCCAAAATATTCACATTCACACAGAACATAGTCAAACTGTATTTTAATGAAATGTTTGGATCTACTGTGCTACGCAATAAGCTAGGTGATAATCCCGGCATGAACCTTTCTTTTTTGATTAAATTTTGAAATAGCTTAAAAATTAACAGATGAATATGCTTAGAATTAATGCAGTAAAAATTCTTAATGTAAATTCGATAAAATTTTTTTTAAAAGCTCACAATGGATGGACCTCTCCAAGGAGTCCACTGCTAGTCTAAATAAATTCTTACTCACATACTCGTACTTTAGATGTACACTTGATGTTGTTGCAATTCCGTTTCTTCCCTCGATGTCTTGAAGCAAAACTTGGCCATTCATTGTCTTGAGTAGTCTATCGGTCGCTGATTCTTCTATTCACTTGCTTCCCATTTGCTCAATACAGCACGGATCTAAAGGAATGCTTCCTCTGTCTTCTTTCCAATTTTTCTCAATAGTCTGTTAACTCTCCATCTCCAGTTATTGATCATTTTTGAAGACTATCAAGAAATTATTAAGTACTAAGAACTCTCTTTTCTAAGAAAACCCCAAATAACTTTGTCTTGCTGTTTTGGTTATGCATATATATTGTTGATACCTATTGATGCACGAACTTTTCCTTGCGTTGTTGGTCATGACATGAATATTCTTGATCCGTGCAGAGTGTTTGTGAATTGCGTGTTGATACCTAATGTTGCACAAACTTTTCCTTGCATTGTTGGTCATGAGATATTTCTCATTAATATGAATATCCATATCCTGCCATAACCATGAATATCGGTTTTTTATCAATAATTATTATTTTTTCGAAATTTGAGGTAGACAGTGACCTTCCTCATGGGTTGAAGGTCATGTATGCAAAATTTCATCAAGATCGGAATAAAACTGTAGATTTGTATAAAAAACAAACCCACAAACCTACAAACAAACATTCTTCTTTATATATATAGACTAGCAGAGGACCTGGCATGGCCCGGGATAATTACGCTTGTAGGTAAAAAGAACAATCTTAAAATGTTAAATTATAACAAAAATTACATGAAAACGCTAAACACATTAATACAGTGAAAATTCTTAATGAAAATTCGAAAAAAATTTTTTAAGGGCTCGCAGTAGATGAACCTAACCATAGATGCCACTGCTGATCTAAATAATTTTTTACTCGCGTAATCTTACTTAAATGTACACTTGATGTTGTTGCAATTCCCTTTCTT
This sequence comes from Rhysida immarginata, assembly GCA_023313115.1. Lineage (NCBI taxonomy): Eukaryota > Metazoa > Arthropoda > Chilopoda > Scolopendromorpha > Scolopendridae > Rhysida > Rhysida immarginata. The sequence continues at coordinate 464,455 of JAHWFO010092009.1, forward strand.
TTCTCGATGTCTTGAAGTAAAAAATTGAAGCCATTCATCTCTTTGTGTAGTCTAGCGGTCGCCAGTTCTTCTAATTACCATTTGCTCAATACAGCACGGAGCTAAAGGATTGCTTCCTCTGACGTCTTTCCACTCTCCATTATGTCCAGTTACTGATGAGTTTTAAAAATTTTCAAGAAATTGTTAAGTACTAAGAACTCTCTTTTTAAGAAAAGCCTGAATAAAGGGAATTCTATGCATTGCTACAAATGGATACTTATCTATATTGTTCAAACTTTGCCTTCCATTGTTGGTTATGAGATATATTTTTGAATTCTTGCATAGCATTGGTGCATTGCGTGTTGACACCATTGTTGATCCTATTGTTTCTCAAACTTTTTTACATTGTTGCTCAGGAGATATATATTGTTGGTCCGTGCAGGGTGTTTCTGAAATGCGTGTTGATACCTTGTTCATAAGTATTGTTGCACAAACCTTGCCTTCCATTCTTAGTCATGAGATATTTCTCATTAATATGCCTCGCCATAACCATGAATATCAATTTTTTATCAATAATTATTATTTTTTTGAAATCTGATGTAGACAGTGACCTTCCTCATGCTTTGTAGGTCAAGTATGCAAAATTTCATCAAGATCGGATTAAAACTGTAGATTTGCATAAGAAACAAACAGACAAACTCACAAACAAACAGACCCACAAACATCCTTCTTTATACATATAGAACTAGCAGAAGACCCGGCGTTTCCGAGTAATTACGCTTTTAGGTAAACAGAGCAACCTCAAAAAGCTAAATTAAACCTCCAAATTGGTTAAATAATAACTCAATCACTACAATCTAGAGCGAAGGGACTATGCATTCTAAAAAAATCTGAAAGACAGGAATTTACCTCTTCACTAAAAAAATCCACTCTAGGTGATATACCTGGACATGGTTTACTGAAAAAATTTTTTTTAAAGGCTCACCATGGATGGACCTCTCCAAGGATGCCTTCTAATCTAAATAATTTTTTACTCACGTAATCTTACTTTAGATGTACAGTTGATGTTGTTGCAACTTCCTTTCCTCCTTCGATGTCTTGAAGCATAAATTGGCCATTCATCACTTTGTGTAGTGTAGCGGTCGCTGATTCTTTTTTTAATTGCTTACCATTTGCTCAATATAGCACGGAACTAAAGCTGTAATTCCTCTATCGTCTTTCACTCTTTCTCAATAGTCTGCTAACTCATTATCTCCAGTAACTGGTCATTTTTAAGATTTTCAAGAAATTGTTAAGTACTAAGAATTCTCTTTTCTAAGAAAAGCCTGAATAACAGGAATTCTATGCATTGATTCTATATTTGCACAAACTGTGCCTTGAATTGTTGGTCATGAGACACATATTGTTGATCCTTGCATAGTCTTGGTGCATTGCGTGTTGACACCATTGTTGATACCTATTGTTGCACGAACTTTTATTTGCATTAATGGTCATGAGATATATATTGTTGGTCCGTGTAGAGTGTTTCTGAATTGCGTGCTTATACCATTGTTGATACTTATTTTTGCAAAAACTTTGTCTTGCATTGTTGGTCATGAGATATACAGCAATAACATCACGCCCCTATCCTACAAAAAGGGTGGGCAGCACACGAAAAGAAAAAAAAACCAAAAACGGATCAACCAAATCATACTTCGCTAATCAATCGGCGCCACACATTCCGGTCTCTACACACCATCCCAGCTTCTTCCACGGTCATTCTCTTCTTCATGCACGCACGTCTCTTATTCAGGCTCTCAAACCCATACAGCTTCAGATATTCATTCACCTGTTCTCTCCACTCTTTCCTCGGTCTCCTACTTTCTCGCCCACCATCAACATAACCAACATACAGTCGTTTCCTCAGTCGTTCTTCATTCATGCGTTTCACATATCCAAACCATCTCAACGTTGACTTTGCCACTACATCAACCACACAACGTTGCACTCCACAATCGTCTCTCACTACAACATTTTGAATACAGTCAATTCTCGTAACTCCAGCTACACCTCTCGGATACCTCATTTCAGCTGCACACAGTTGCTTTTTATGCTTCTTATTCCACACCCAGGTTTCACTCCCATAAAGCAGAGTTGGTACCAGCACGCTCTGATAAACAGACGTTTTGGCATTCTTCGACAAACGCTCATTCCTAGAATAGTTTCCAAGTGCGCCTACGACCTTCAAACCTGCATTCACTCTCCTTAATATCTCACCATCAATGCTCCCGTCCCTCTCAAACATGCTCCCCAAGTACACAAACTCATTCACTTGCTCCATATTTACCCCGTTCAGCTCAATCATACGTCATGTTTGTTCCTCTCCACGCTCAAAAACAAGTACTTTAGTCTTCTCCACATTTATTCGCATATACTGCCCCTTGCACACCTCGTTCATTTTTACCACTCGTGTCCTAAGATCCTCTTCACTCTCTGACAGGATAACAGCATCATCAGCATACAATAAACAACACACTCTCTCATCACCCACTTTCACACCCAAGTCATTAATCCCAGCCGCCCTAACACTTGCATCCATGAAAACATTAAATAACCACGGAGACATCACACACCTTTGCCTCACACCTTACTCAATCGCAAACCACTCAGATAAGTCTTCGTTTGTCCTTACACCAGCAGAGCTGTTCACATACATTGCCTTCACTGTCCCAAGTAGTCATTTACTCACATTATAATCTCTCAGCACTCTCCTTCTCACTCGATCATACGCTTTCTCCAAATCAACAAATGTACAAAACACTTTTTTCCTCACACAGAGATATTTCTCCACGATTACTCTCGGCGAAAAAATTTGATCCGTGCATCCTCTTCCACTCCTGAAGCCACCCTGCACATCCCACACTTTCTCATCAGTCACGCTCTTCACTCTATCCATCACAACTTTTCCATAAACTTTCCTCGCTACACTCAACAAACTTATTCCTCTATAATTCTTGCAATCACTTCTATCACCCTTACCCTTATATATGGGAACAATCATAGCCTTAGTCCAATCTTCGGGAACCACACCACTGATCCAGCAAAACTCACAGAGCTTCCACAACCATTCTACAGCTTCTTTTCCACCATACTTTAACATCTCCGTGGTCACACCATCTACACCAGGGCTTTTACCACACTTCAGAGTACTAACTGCATTCAGAACTTCTTTCATACTGATTCCATCTTCTTCCGACTCACTCTCCACTTTCTTCTCCACTCTTTCATTCCAGTCACTTCCATCAGTAACTCCTACAGGCATAACGAGCTTGGAAAAATATTCCTGCCACCTGCCAACTACATCGGAATCATTCCACAGCATTTTACCATTCTTGTCCTTCACACTACACACATTCCCCTTCTGCCCTCCTCTCATATCTCTAACATACTTCCAAAACATTCTCTTGTTTCCTTCAAAGTCATTCTGCAGTTTCTCATCTCTTTCTCTCATCACTCTCTCCTTACTCTCTCTAATCACTTCTGCACAATCTCTCTTACAGCTCTTGTATTTATCCGCACCAACACTGCCATTCAACATTCTCAGATATGCCTTTTTCTTGCCACCATGTCTGCAACATCTTTATTCCACCATGCATCGCCTTTCATCCGACCCAAACTGCCTTCACCACACACCTCTTTTGCAGAACTCACCAGACAATCCTTTATATGCTTCCACATATTCTCCACATTATCCATACTGTCATTTATTTGACCCAGACTCTCAGATACAAGATTCTCATACATGCTTCTTCAAGCGCAGAACCTCCACTTTTATTCGTTTTCGTATAGTTTTCACCTTTCTTACTGTCCTCCAGCCACCCAGCAGATTGATTCTTGATACAACCAGAAAATGGTCAGTCCCAATCTCTGCATCCCTCATGCCCACAATTTTACCACGCAGCCTGTTGTCACAAACAATCAAATCAATCATACTCTGATCTCGTGCCTGAGTCTCCCAAGTATACATATGGATATCTTTGTGCGTAGCCCTTTCGGACCTGACTTATTTTTTAGATATTGAAAAAATTTCAAACTATGCATACTTATTTTATACATTATTCCAAGCAATTTTTGTAAAAAAAAATTTTTAATATTATTAATAGTTTAAAAATAATAATATTTAAACTAAAATATAGTTTATAACTCTTATTGTAACTCTTATTAAAAATAGTTTTTAAACTATTATTAAAAAAAATAAAATGTTTTTTTTTAATATTATTAAAGTACAGAGCTCAGAAAACAATCCGAAATGTATTGTATTTTAAAAAATACATCAGGTCCAAAAAGGCTAAAGAAGATGTTTGAGGAAAACTTTCCTCTCTCCACACAAATCTCCGAAAGCCGCTCCCCATTGCCATTCACACGCGGATCTCCATATTTTCCTACCAGACCTTCCTCCCCATTTCTCTTCACACCAACCCATCCATTCAAGTCATCCGCCAAAATTATGTGCTCATTGTCACAGCATTCATTCACGACATGCCAGAAATTTCTTTCTCACTCTCACTCGCAGCATCCACAGGCGCATACACAACAACAGTAAGGATTTTATGTATCCGAAGTTTCATTCTCATCCACAATACTCTTTCATTAACGCACTTGTACTTACACTTCTTTGTCCTTTCATTCAGCAGCACACCTACACCAGCTCTTGCCCGTTCACACTCCTCCACCCCAGACCACTGTCCTACAATATCATTCCTCACACTATCAAACCGACAGCCGTTTCTTAACGTTTTACTCACGCACAAGACACCTAGTCTATACTTCCTCATTTCATCCACCAGTTCTCGTTCACTCTCTTTGACACGCCCTCTAACATTCCACACACCCATTCTCCATTCACACCTCCTCCTTCTCTCTCGTCGAAAACCTTTTGCCGTTCCAAAAGTCGTTCCATATTCATCCATCCAGTCTAATTTCTTCTGTGTTCTGAAAATCATAAAGTAAGATTCAACTTACTAGTGATCAGCCAGTAGTGGTATAGACTGGTGAGGGGAGTGCCCTCTATGGGTCCCAGCCTACCCTCTGCAAAGAGAGGTTTGCCCTCATGAGATATCTCTCATTAATATGAGAAGGGTCATGCGATATTTCTCATAATTATGCCCTGCTATAACCAAGAATATCGATTTTTTATCATTAATTATTATTTTTTCGAAATCTGAGGTAGACAATGACCTTACTCATGCTTGAAGGTCATGTATGCGAAATTTTACTCAACATTGGAATAAAACTGTAGATTTGTATAAAAAACAAACAAACCCACAAACAAACAGACCCACAAACATCCTTCTTTATATACATAGAAAGAAGATTGAAGTTCTTTCCTTTGAATAAATTATCTTGTGTTAATTTTATTTAAAGTGTATGTTCTCTGTGTCTCCATAACCCATTTGGCATCCATCCACTGCGCCTATCCACTTTCTTCGTGACACAGCCAATTACGATATTTTGGGTCATTATACTCTTGAAGAAACCACTTTTATTTTTTTTCCGTACAGCATTCGAAGATATGATAACAGACTTTTTGTAGATTTGGTTCATACTTTGAGTGTGCAGGTTTACAGTAAAGATGCGAAAATTTCCAAGTCAATTTTTTTAGAAACAACCCCAGGCATGTACCAATATAAAGTGCTTAACGGTGCGTCACAAAGTTCTGTTTGTGGCTGATGACGATTCTCGATGTGGGGAATCATGTGAGCCTAACAAGAATTCATAAGAGAAAATGAGAATGGCCACAAATATATTCCATTAAAGAAGTTTCTTCAGATTTCAGATACGGGAGGCTTCTTCAACATTCAGGGCATGATGGCATCTCCCAGACACAATAATTCGACATCTCATACAGTTGGAATTGTGCGTGAGTTTTTATAAGAGCACAAGAGTATATAAGGACTTGATCGGGTCGCATATTAATGAGGTGGGCGTGGCCAGAATTCAACCAATCAGGGTGCAGTATTCGCGTCACGTGACCACCCACCCCTCCACCCCCCTTCCTGACGTCAAAGGCGGCCATTTTTGGGTCACGTGATGGGTTATTCCCGTGATGTCACAGCTAATAGGATTACTTTTAAAATTTATTTTTCATTTTAATTTTTAATCTTAATTTTTTACCTGACATTTTTCTAATTTTTGAGTATTGTCATTTCAGGTGTGGTCTTTACTTTTAGTGGTGTTAGTTTTGGGTGTTGTCCCTTGTTTTGGGTGTGGTCCTTTTTTTGGGCGTTGGTCCTTTTTTGGGTGTTGGTCCTTGTTTTTGGCATGGTCCATAATTTTTGGTGGTGGTCCTTGTTTTTGGGTGAGGTCACTCATCTGACTGCGGCCGTCTCCTTGTTTAATCACGTGATTGTGACCATGTTCTGATTCCTTAAGGCTGATGATAATAAAATTAATTTCATATTCTTAGGTATGCACAAGGTTTGGGGCTCCACTGCAAAAGGGGATTTTTGTGATTTTTATCTCACAATTTAAGTTATTCAGGGTGTGGTATATATACCTACTAAAGTGGTGCGTGTTTATACATACTGCAACCTCAAGTTGTTTTTACCTTATTACTAATTATCATTCTGTTTCTACCACAACCAAACTTTTTCCCGTATTACTTTACACTCTCTTCTAATTAACTACTTCTGTTTCAAGACGCTCAGTTTGTTTTTTAAGTTTCAATTAATTTTTAAAAATTGTATTCCATTGTCTCGTTTGAATGGTTGTTTGTTTGCTCCTATATGCTGTTGCAGTGTTTGACAGGTGTCTGAATTCGCATACATGCTTATAAATACAACTAGGTCACACAACCAGATGAACAGATCATATTCACTAAGGTTATAGCTTATTTTAAAGCTGGGCTGTTTGTTTTATTTTCATTTTGCCTCTCTCACTGGTTGCCTTTGCTCGCCTGAAGGGTTGTTCTTTCTTCTCAGGGTTGAACCTGGTTGAAATGTTAAATAAAACTACAAATTTCACATTTCTCAATGTTGCTGAGGCATACTTGACTCTCTCTCTATACAAATTTGCACAACTTTGGCTCACAGAGGTTGATAAACGCGTTGTTTGATTCCCCAACCTCGCG